>JASAOP010002334.1:0-14932 GCA_030849055.1 Crithidia thermophila | reverse complement strand
TCTTTGCCTCGCGCGGAAGTGTGTGGGGGTCGAAGAAGGTGCTGCTTTTCGGCATGCTGCTGTGGTGTGTGACGTGCCTGGGCTGTTCGGGTGCTTTCAGCTACGGCTTTCTTCTTTTCTGTCGTGTTCTGGTCGGCGTAGGGGAGGCCGCCTTTGTGGGTTTCACGGTAACGATCATCGACAACATCGCCCCAGCAGCCCGCCGCACATCGTGGATCGGCTTCTTCTACTCGATGATCCCCGTCGGTACCGCGGTAGGGATGGGCTGCGGTGGTGTCCTCACCTCCTACCCGGCCTTCTTCGGCATTGCCACGTGGCGACTCCTCTTTCTGGGCGAGGTGACCGCGGCGCTGCCCATCATTGCGCTGCTCTGCCTCATTCCGGATCGCTACCACCTGCCGCCCGCGCAGGCTGACGCGGCGCAGATGACCTTTCTCGCCGCGACGATGGCGGTGCTGCAGAACGTGAACTACATGCTGCTGGTGCTGGGCCTCGCCACGTACTGCTTCGTCACCGGTGCGGTCTCGACGTGGGGCATCCCGCTGCTGCACGAGGGGCCGATGCGGCTGTCGAAGGCGGCCGCGGCCGTTTTCATGGGTCTCGCCACGACGGGGAGCGGCGTCGTCGGCTCTCTCTTTGGCGGTCTCGTGGTGGATCGGCTGGGCGGCAGTGCGGGCCTCCGCGGTGCGATGCAGTGTCAGAAGTTCGACATTGCAATGCTCGTCATCGCCATCCCTTGCGGTGCCGTGGCACTGATGACCGCGGACGTGTTTTGGTTCGCCGTGGCCTTCTCCGTTGCCGTTGTGGCCCTCTTCGCCATCACGGCGCCGATCAACGCGTCGATCCTGACGGTGGTGCCAGCGGACCTGCGACCCTACGCCGTCAGCTACTCCGTTTTTTTCATCCACCTGCTGGGCGACTTCCCGTCGCCGACGCTGACCGGGCTGGTGTCGGACTACCTGGGCCGCCACTGCCACGGCCTCGAGCAGCCGCAGTGCGAGGCGGACGGTGTGGACTTTCAGTGTGCCTGGATCGTGGACGGGGCGTCCGGGCATTGCACGAACCAGCTGCAGCTGCGGAATGCGCTGCTGCTTGTCTTCACCTATTTACTGATTGCCCCGCCGTGCTGGCTGGCCGTGTGGTGGCGGCTGGAGAGGGCCGCAGCCTCGCAAAGTGCGATGGAGGAGGAGGATGCACGTGTGGCTGTGGAAGAGATTTCGGCAGCCGCTGCTGCCGCAGCTGCTGCTGCTTGCTGCGAGCACCACGCCGCCTCAGCTGACGCGGAGGAGAATCAATCGATCAACAATACTGCTAAATGAGGTGCAGTTTGTGGCGGGGGTTCTTGACCAAGTTGTACACTCGAGGTGGAAGCATGATTTTTGCGAAAGCAAAGCCCAGTTTCTTCCTTTCGCTTTTCTTTTGTAAGTTGACGACCCTTGTTTTGCGTTGAATACCTGTAAACCATTTGCTGCTCTCTTCTTTACTTTACTTGCACTTTTTTTTATTGCTATCGAAACGAAGAAAAAGAAAATACTCAACCTCTTGCAATGCTTTTTTCACTTTAACTTTGATGAATTGTTACGGGTTTTGCAAAGGACGTCCAAGCGAGAAATATTTTATAAGAGCCAGAGTTAGCGCTACAGGATGAAATTTTCTAATTACTGCATTGCACACCACTCTCGGGTTCTGAAACCAGAAGAACATCTTTGACGTCACGTTTCTTTTGCGCTTTTGGGGTTCCGCCGAACAAAGTCTCGAGTTTGAAAGCGTACGATCTTTCTCAATTGCCCTTGTTGGATTTTTTGTTCTACTTCTTCCTTCTTCTTTTCCCTTTTCACTGTAGGATGCGTATTGTCAAACATTTTTCTTGGAGCTTCTCAATTTGCGAAAAGTGCTGTTTTTTTTTTCAAAAGAGAATGGCAAATAGTGCAGCTGTGGTGTATGTCTTCTTTGATGACGCAGAGAAGTCCGTGTCGATGGAAGATGTGAAGGAGTGGCTGCAGATCATTGATGAGGTGGTCGAGATCAAGCTTCAGTACGATGCCGCCTCCAAGCGCACGTGCTTCTCCGTTGAGTTCCGCCGACCGACCTCCGCGCAACAAGCCGTGCAGTACCTGAACGGCTCGCGATTCAAGAATTGCGTCGTTACGATCAAGTCGCGCGTCTACAGTGCCATCGCGACTCCATCACCATCCGCATCGGAAAACAGCGAGCAGCTGCACGCATCCGACACGTCCACGGCGCCGGTGCCAGCCGCGACTGCCACAGCAGCACCGCGACGCCGCTGCCGCGAGTGCGATGAGCTGCCCTGCAACCACCGCCTCCCCGCTGATCTGCAGATGGACCAACTGCTGGTCGAGCACCTGTCCGACGCGAGCAGCGCCGAGAGCTGCCATGAGGAGGTTTGTGCGCGGTGGAGTGAGCTCAAGACACTGCAGGAGAAACTCGTACGCGTATACGATGAATTGGACGAAACGAAGATCCAGCTCACCGCAGCGGATGCGCAACTCACTAAACAGCTACATGCGTCGGCAGACGTGCCTCTCGACCCTTCGAGGGATAATTCGGGAAACGAAGGCTGCGTGCCGGCGGCGTTCCCCCTCGCGTCGTCGCACTGTGTCAGCCACCAGCGTGGTGTTCCCTGCGACGCGCACACTCCCGGCAGCGTTGTGAACTTCATCACGCTCAACTACGGCCCTCTCGCCTTCTGCTCTGTGAGCACAAACACCCAAGACTTTTTTCTCACGCTGCGGTTTGTGTTTGGCGTCGATGAGGAGCGCTTCCTCGCGGCTGCGCGCACGGCGGAGTCGTCAGCAGCACACGCGAAGACGGCCCTGGAGAAGACGGTGCTGCGGCTGACGTGGTCGCCTCTGAGCCTCAGCTTTTTGCCGCACGACCCGGCTGCGATTCTTTACACGAGCGGCGAGCAACAGGCTGCTGTTGAGAAACTGCTAGCCTGAAAGCTCCTTTGCGATGGTCTTGAGCATTGTAGGGTTCAAGAATCAATCAGGGAGATTATGAAATGCGCAATTTTTTTTGTTTCTTGGCTGCTGTTTTTACTTTTCTTTTTGCCTGAGTTTCAAGAGCCCTTAATTGGTATGATAAGGGCCCCGCAACCAACACGAGCGCCGCAACTCGAATCGTATCACACAAAGAAAAACAGGTAGCTAACCGACATTATTCTGTTGCAACAAGGAACATCTAACTGGGAAAGCTCGATTCGGTCTCGCATAAGAAGGTAGATGTGCGATTCTTCATTACAATGCTGTGAATGTTTACTGCACCTTCGTAGCGTGCGTGCTGGAAACTATCTCTCCTTTTTGCGCGCCTTTTCTGCGTCTAGTTGTACCTGCGCTTTTGCATCTCCAGTATCTTATATTCTATTTACTTCTACTCTTCTTTGTTCTCTTCTTACTTCCCCGCTATTGTATCGTCCTTTTGCTCCGTCTGCCTGTGTTTTGTATCCCTCCCTTTTTTTGTGTGTTTAGTAGAATATCCCACATCTTTTCTCGTCAAATTCTTGTACCCGTTTTTTCCTTTTTGTTTTTCTTCTCTTTCTACGAGTCTTGTCACTTTTCAAGCTCGTCGATTTAACTCACCGTCAGTGAATCAACAACAACAACAAAAGAAAACTTATTAAGTAAGAGTTGCGCAAATGTCGTCGCCGATTCGCGTCACGGTGGAGGCGCCCATCAACATTGCCTTCATCAAGTACTGGGGCAAGCGCGAGGGTGGCGAGAAGCTGATCCTGCCCACCAACGACTCCTTCAGCATCACGCTGTCCACGAAGCCGTTCCGCTCCAAGACGTCGGTGGTGCTGCGCAGCGACCTTGCCGAGGACGAGCTGTGGCTCAACGGCGCCAAGAGCAACATCCAGGAAACACCGCGCATCCAGTCGGTGCTCAAGTGCATCCGGGAGAGCTGCCCGGCCGACCGCCGGGAGCTGAAGGCGTACATCGTCTCAGAGAACAACTTTCCCACTGCGGCTGGCATGGCGTCGTCGGCCAGCGGCTACTGCGCCCTCTCCGCCGCGCTGGTCAAGGCCTACGACGCGACGGTGGACGTGTCGATGTTGGCCCGCCTCGGCTCCGGCAGCGCCTGCCGCAGCGCCTATGGCGGCTTCGTGATCTGGAACAAGGGCGAGAAGGCGGACGGCACGGACTGTCTGGCGACGCAGTTCGTGGACGAGCAGTACTGGCCCGAGGTGCAGGTGATGTGTGCCGTGCTGAAGGGGGAGAAGAAGGACGTGTCGAGCACGTCGGGCATGCAGCAGTCGCTGAAGACGTCTCCGATGATGGCGGAGCGCATTGCCACCGTCGTGCCGCAGCGCATGGCGGCCGTGAAGGAGGCGATCACGAACCGCGACTTTGACAAGTTCGCGGCCATCGCCATGACGGACTCCGACGACCTGCAGGAGATCTGCCGCACGACGGAGCCGCGCATCCAGTACGCGACGGAGGACAGCTACGCGATGATCCGCCTCATCCGCGCCTTCAACGCCAAGAAGGGCCACAACGTGATGGCGTACACCTTCGATGCCGGCGCGAACTGCTTCATGTTCACGCTGAAGAAGGACCTGCCGGAGGTGGTGGCGATGCTGCGTGCGCACTTCCCGACCTCGTGGGAGCAGATGTTCTTCCACGACGCCGCCCTTCTGGAGGAGTGCAAGTCGTACGCGCTGTCGAGCGAGTACGCGGCTCTCATCGACTACCCGAAGAAGTCGTTCGAGATGCTGCTGCAGTCTCCCGTTGGTCAGGGCGTCGTGTACCTGGACGACTCCGAGTCCCTCATCCCTCAGTAAGAAAACAAAAAAAAAACGTCACTCTGTGAGAAACACGACACTACAAGGAGCGGAGAAAAAAAGTGAACGTGTGATAGGCAAGTGGCAGTAAAAGAGAAAAACGATACATTTAATACCGTCTTAATTACTCAATTTTTTGTATGTGAGCTTTTCGGAGCAAAGAAAAAAAACCAATTGTAGCCTTTCTTCATTTTTTTGTTGTGAGTGTGCGACTACTATCTTCCTTTTTGAAAAAAGAAGAATTTTCTTGTACGCGTCTTGCAAAGAATGTTCTTCTTTGTTTTCGGAAGAATGAAAGGGATATGAACTCACGCTTAAAAAAAAAATTACACGGAGGATTTCACAGGTGAAACTTGTTGTCTGCAAAAGCTCCTGTAAAGTTCTCATCTTCTAATCGTTCATCAGAATTATTAACAAAAAGACTTGCTTTGAAAGCAACCTGTCACGTTTGAAGCTGAGTAAAACGGCATTAAGTAAGTGGGCGTGCGTTTGCTGCAGGCGGTGCTTCTGAGCCTCGCAATATGTATTTTGTTTTCAGATGCTGCTGTTCGGTCGTGTTGCTTTGCTTTTTGGTGAACAAGCAAAAAACCGTTGCTCCAACTTTTTTTTTCTTCAAGTACGAAGGCACAAATGACGCACATAAAGAAAATAATCAAAAATATTCATGTGTTTTTTTTATTGTCATTTGTAAGCAACATACAACCTCCACTTTACCTCTCTCCTCCATACCTCTCGCAATTGTTGAACTGTTTTCTTCTAAACTTCTAGTCTTCCCCTTTTTTTTTGTCCTGACAATAACATCTACCGATGGCAGAAAACGTAGCAGCGGGTGTGGAGCGCAATCAGCGGCTCATTGACGCGCTGCTGCTGCGCCGGGCACAGGATGAGCGCCGCTGCGACCTTTATCAGCGTGCACAATACGCTCATGATGCTCAGCGAAAGCGAATTAACGAGGCTGCTGCGGCACTACAAAAAGAGCTGTACGACGCTCTCGCGAGGGTGTACGCTCTGGAAGCGGACCAGAAGCGGACAACGACCACAGCAGCGTCATCATCGCCTCCGCCTTTCAACGCCGTCCAGCAGCTGCAGCACTCCGTGGCAGAGACGCAGCGCTTCAACGAGTCCCTGGAGCGGGAAATTGTTTTGCATGAGGCGCGAGTAGCGGCGCTAAAAGCCGCCAAGCTGAACAGCGAAGTGCGCTGTGGTGCTCTGCAGGACCGCATTGACGACATGCGCAGGCGCGGCACCGCCACCAGCGACGCCTCCGCCGCTGCACCTCGTGAGGCCTTTGCTGCTCCGTCGGCTTCAGCGGTGACCGCGGCGGCTGCCATGATTGAGAGCAGTACGCAGTTTTACGAAGAGGCGTTTGCGGCTGTGCGGGCGGCGGTGGTGGAGCTTGTGGCGCTGCAGGACGCCTTGCTGTGGCAGCTTCAGCGGCCTTCGCATCCACCAGGCAAGGGGCCCGTACTGACTAGCGACGCTTTTGTGCTAGCGTACACCCAGCTTCGACGCCGTGAGAAGGAGCACTACGACGACACTGTTTTCCATCTCTCAAAGCTGCTAGAGTAAAAACATATGTAAAAAAAAAAAAAAACGCTCACCTCAACTATTTAGATGGCGTTTAAAGCATTGCGTTCTCGGATGAGCGTTTTGAAACAGAACTATAGCTTGCCTGATCGTTTTCTTCTGCTTTGCTACAACAACAAAAAGTACTGCCGCTCACTTCTCTCCATATCCTTACCTTTTACCTTTTCCTCTCTTCTAATAATCTGCCTATTCTTCCAAAATATTTAGAACTAGTCACATTTAAAGTACCTAGCAGAGAAGAAAAGGAAAAACAAAAGCCTTAAAATAGTTCACTAGCGGAGGTCATAGATAAACCGTAACGAATCACAAAAAAATGCTTCGACGTGCGTCGCTGCTGCTGCGCGCCGTTGGCGCCATCCACGTCACCGCCGTCGCGCAGGCTCGCCCCGCCGCTTTCCACCCCTTCTCTCAGAAAGACGAAGATGATCTTCTGCAGGTGGTGAAGACGAAGCCGCGCCACGTGCTCAAGCATGTTCGACAGCAGGTCTGGCGATCCCGCAAGCGTGAGCTGCACTTCCGCAACACCGTCACGCACCTCATGATCATCTTGCAAGAGTTTCTCCGCAAGCAGCTCATCGACCCCGTCTACGCCTCGCAGATCATGGAGGGCATCTTGGAGGAATGCGTCAAGTACGGCCAGCACGACATGGCGCACCTCCTCTTCCGCGCCTTCCTGCGCTTCCGCAAGTACGGCTGCGTCATGACGGTGAACTCGATCCGCTACCTCTTCGAATCCTACCGCGACAGCAACAGCGCAGACCTGATGCTGCAGCTGGCCCAGGAGATGAAAGACGTGGACGGGCTGCGACCGCTCTGCGTGGCGGCCTTCCTCTTCGCCAACCACGAGGCCGACGCCGACGCCTTGCTGGCAGGCATGCCGCTGTCGGAGATGGGCAAAGAAGATCTTCTCGCTCTTGTCTCCGGCTACGAGAAGCTGCAGCGGGTGGAGAAATTGCAGGCAATTGTCGATGTGGTGCCGTCGGTGCAGCCGCTCGAGGCACGCGTGGAGGTCTTTGCAGCTGTCTTCCGCGCCTTTTACAAACTCGACAACGACGACGCCTTCACCTCCGCGCTGAAGGTGGCGGTGGACAACAAGGTGCCGCTGTCGCCGGAGATGTGCGCAACGATCCTGCGCCACAAGATGCGCCACGTGACGAGCGTGGAGGAGGTGGCGGCGATGGAGGAGGAGCTGAAGGAGCTCGGCTACGTGCCGGACGCGACGTGCAACTCCATCGTCATCACCGCCTACGCCCGTCTCCTCCACTTTGGCGACCGCGGCAGCGAGGAGCTGATGCTGTCGAAGGTGGACACGCTGCTCTCCTCCATCGAGTCCCGCCTGAAGCAGGGCGACCCTGACATGGACATCAGCGCAGCGCACATCCGCGCCGTCATTCGGGGCTACGGCGCCGCGGGCCGGCCGGAGTCGATCAAGGACGCGTGGCAGCGCATGCAGTTCCGCCCGCTGACGAATGACGTCCGCATCTACAACGAGCTCTTCAAGTGGTACGCGCTGATGGGCAACGTTAAGGACGTGCTGGCGCTGAAGGGCGAGATGGAGGCGAACGGCGTGAACGCCGATGCCGTCACCTACACGTGGCTCTTCCGCGCTCTAGGCAAGTTTTATCCCCGGCACGTGGATGAGTACTACAAGGAGCTGCTGGACCGGCGCGTGCGCCTCGACGTGCACCTCTACACAACCCTCATCGGCATCTTCGGCGACCTGAACCAGATCGCCACCGTCGAGACGCTCCTGGCAGACATGCGGAAGCGCGAGGAGGCCGGCACGCTGCAGTTTACGCCCATCACATTCGCAGTGCTCATCCGCGTCTTCGCGCGCGACCTGGAGCGTGCTAAAAAGCTTTACGCCGAGGCGCAGAAGCGCAACCTCAGCGACCACCCGCACGTGCAGACAAGCATGCTGCACGCCGTCGCCGTCCACAAGGGCAGCACGCCAGAGAACATCGACGACTTTGTGCGCGCCATCCCGTCGTGGAGCACGGACGTGTACAACGTGCTGCTGCACACCTACGCCAAGCGCATGGACCGCGAGCGCTTCCACGCGACGCTGGAGAAGATGAAGGCGGAGGCGGTGGAGATGAACGATGTTACCTTCGGCACCCTCATCACCGCCTTTGCACGCTGGGGCGAGGAGGAGAAGGTGAACGAGGTGATTGGCTTGCTCAAGTCGCACGAGGGCGAGATCTCTGCCTCCTTCTATTCTGTGCTGGCCTCGTCGCTGAACCGGATGGGCAACCAGGAGGGCGTCGCGAACGCCTGGGAGGACCTCGTGGCGTCGCGGCTGTTTCCCGACACGGAGGTGTACAACCAGTTTCTCTCCCTCTATAGCCGCCAGCACAACGTGTCGAAGATGCAGGGCGTGCTGGACAACATGATGAAGCAGGTGCCGCCGAACCCCGTGACGGCGACAACGGTGCTCGACATGCTCGGCAAGTCGGGGCGCATGTCGGAGATGGAGTCGCTCTTCGACGACATGAAGTCCACGCCGGACACCGCCCCCACGTCGGTGACCTTCCACCAGGTCATGAACGCCTACGCCAAGACAGGAGACGTGGTGAAGATGGAAAAAGTGTACGAGGAGTTCTTAGAGAAGGGCTACGCCGCGAGCAACGTCACGTACAACATCCTCATGGACGGCTACGGCCGCGCAAAAGGGTACGAGCAGCTCGAGGAGCTCCGCGAGAAGCGCAGCGCGGCGGGGATTGCGATGGACGATATCGCCTACTGCATCCTCATTTCCGCCTACGGCCGCGCGCGTGCGGAGAAGGAAGTGCAGCGCCTGCTGGACGAGCTCGCGCAGGAGGAGAACAAGGCGCTGCTGACGCGCCGCGTTGTGTGGTCGGCCATCGACGCCTTCTGCCGCTGCGGAAGCGCGGACGGGATGCAGAAGTGCGTGGAGCTGCTCCGCACCACCGCCGGTAGTCGCAGCGACGCGGAGTTGAGTGCGGGGGACATCTGCGGGCTCATTCCATACTACTGCCGCATGGGGCAAATGGACGCCGTCGAGGCGCTCGTGAAGCGGGTGAAGGAGGGTGCCGAGAAGGGCGAGGTGACGTACAACGCCCTCAACGCCATCGCCCGCGGGTATGCGCGGACGGGACGCTTCGACAAGGCGGTCGAGGCCCTGCACGAGCTGCGTGACCGCAACTGGGTGCCAGATGCATCAACGGCACTGCAGCTGTCAGGTGCATTTCTGAAGGCGGGCCTGCACGAGCAGGCGCAGCAGATTATCGAGTGGCGGCGCCACTACACCAAGGTGGCCGGCACGGCAGCTCCGCCTAGCACAGGAGAGGAAAACTGAGCGTCGCGGAGAAGACGCCACGATTGAGGTTGTGTGGAAAAGGGCTTGCAGCTCGGGAGGGCAGAAAATCTGCCGATGAGCTAGGAATCTTCTTCCTTTTTTTTCTTTTTGCACGTTTATTGTTGCTGTTGGTTGTGATACTAACTGTTGTTGTCGCTTTGACTTTGTTGTTTTTATCCACTGTTGCACAATGCTGTTTTTCTTGGATTTTCTTTTCTTCACTTGTTTGTCACATATGTCTGCACTGAAAACTTGCTCGTGTATGCTGAGGTGCACTGGACTTTCCCAGAATCAAAAAAAAAAAAACTAACAGAGTGGGAGTTACAAACTTTTAAAGAGTGTGGTAGTATAGAGCTGCCCTCTACGTGGAGTACAGAATGCTACGTTCCACATCTTTCTATTGAGTTCTCCAAAAGACAACGAGAATGAAATCATCATCGACAGAAAAAAAAAACTGAACATTTCCATGCGTTGTGCGTCAATTTCGATTAATTGTTTTAATTTATGTGGACGCACGAAACTCTGCTCTTGATTGTTCATTTACGTTAGTGCCACCGCCCTTAACAAGGCAAGCCAAAGGTGAAGATTTGCTGCCCCTGATTACAGGTAGTGTAGTAGCTTCATTTGTCCCCCTTTCTCTCTTTCTGTCTTTCACCTTTATACCCGTTTTCCCGCAACAAGGCAAATACCGCACGTTAAAACAACAGCAGCACGAAGAGCAACAACAACAACAACAAAAAAAAAAACACGTATTGCCTACTGAAATGGAGCTGTCTGAGTGTGCATTTGTAAGAGCTATCTAGAAAAGCACTCCTCGGAAGAGTTCCGCTGCGACATCTGCCGTTTGCCAATGAAAAACACTGTTTTGATGCGCTGCTGACGCCACATCTGCCTCAGGGACTTCAGTCGGACGACCGACGTTAGCCGAGAACGGTGTGATTTCTGCCGGACAGAAGGAACCCTAATATGCCGACGCATCCTACAACGCGCGGCTGCAGGTTGTTCGTTCGCGATGTGGCGGAGGGAAAAGCGTCCCAAGCGTTGTCCCGCACTTCATCGCCTCTACGGAGGACCTTACTCATCGCTACCTGCAGCACTCTATCGACGACCAAGTCGAGCGCATTGCGGTGCAGAAGGCAGCAGAGATTTTGATTCTCATCGCGTATGGTCGTGTGTCAAGCACCGACGTGGAAGAGATGCTGAATAGGAAAGCACGTTGCCATTAAAATTTAGGCATTTCAGCCAAACAGAACAGTCTATGAGGCGCGGCCTACACTGTCGAGTTCCCGTTTCTGTCACGCATTACGCGGGCCTCTCAATGCTTTATACAAGGCAGCGTCTCAACATTTTTTTTTCTTTTAAAGCGCTGCAGGGTTCAGCAGCGAACGATTTTTACGTCCCAGTTTACGAGCAGGACGCCGCGCGGTGCTTGTGCGTTGAGCGACTGCAGGGTTGCCGCGCGAGACGTCTACGGCTCTCTCTCTCATACTTATAGGGAATAACGCCACTGAAAGATCAAACGTGGTTAGCGCTATCTGCTTTTCTTTTGCGGAGTACGTGAGAAGACTTGAAAGACACTGGGGAGGTGTGTTGCGTGTGCTGCCCGCACAGCTTCATTTGTGCGCCGGTGACGGACAGTTGCGGCTCTTCGGGATGGAGGAGACGTTTGCTGCCGTCCAGGAAGCATTGCAGCACGCCGGGAGGGACTGCAGCGTGCGATGCGTGTCGCTGCCGTGGTCGCGCTTCAGAATGGCAAGGCACGCATTCGCTTGATTTCTGCTGCTGAAGAGCGACTCTGGCAGCGAATCGTATCGCGTGCAAAGATCTCTTCCAGCATGTTGCAATGCCTCCTGGACAGCAGCAAACGTTTCCTCCATCCCGAAAACAGCCAGCCCTCCGTTACCGACGCACAGATGAAACTACGAGGGCAGTGTTCGCAACACACATCCCCAGTGTCTGTTAAGTCCTTCCAAGTGCTCCACAAGAGAAAAGCATTTGACGTGGGCCACGTTGAATCACTCGGTGGCCATCTTTCTCCTTCGCGTTGTGTTCACCTACATCGACCTGTTCTACGTGAATGTGCGGCCCGTCACCCACATCGCGACAACGGCGTTCGCTCCAGTGAGCGACGGCGGGTGCGCCGCTGCTGACAAAATTGTGGCGGCTGACTTGTTCAAGCAGTGCGAGGAGGAGCCTCGAGAAGTTGTTAACGCGGAGATCATCCCGCAGATGCGGCCGTTTGCCGTGACGTCTTGCGTGGAGTGGAGTGCCGGCATGTACGAAGTGAAGGGTCGCAGCTGCACTTCGAAGAGACGCGGCACCTTTCAAGTGAACTGTGCTGCTACAAATATTGCGCGCATTACACCAACTTCGCGTACGTGGAGGGGTTCAACTTCTTCCATGCGTTGGGTGCTCCCAAGATTTATCGCATGGACTACTGGACGAGGGCGCGCGCCGTGCCGATGACGACCCTTCTCATGGTCATCAGCGAATTCTCGCTGGTGCTTCACGTCGCTGCCATGGCGCTTCGTGCGGCCTTATCGGAGGCTCGGCGCTGCAGCGGCCCCACTCACATCCGCCGTCTGATCATCGCCGTCCTCTTTTTTCTGTTGCTGGGCTTCGTCGTGACATTTGTGCACATGTCAATGAGCTGTGTTCCCAATGAGCCGTCGGACTGCGGCGAGGGATGCGTGGAACGCACCGAGGCAACAGTCGGATACGTTTTGATGATTATGAGCATCCTGAGCCTGCAAATTTTCGCGGTCGTCCCGGCGTGCGTGTGCTACCACCGGATCGTGTAATGCTGTGCAGGGGTTGTTCGTGGCAAACCCGAGCCACGACAAAGGGTTTCACAGCGAATATCTTGAAGGCGCAAAAAAGTGAGAGGATAGTGACAATGGTGTGCGTCGTGCCTATGCGCGATCGTATGTATGTCGTTACAGCAATTGTCGGAGCTGGGCGTAACACGAAGTTGTGCGTCATGCTTCACCACTTCTCCTAGCCAACACACCGTCGTAGTCTTTTTAAAGGCACACAATTTCTTCAGCTGTAGTTTTTTTTTTTTTTTTGAGCTCTGGCAGCAGATTATTTTAATGGAGAAAAGCTTAATGTTGATGTATTTTTTCAATTTTTTTCTACCTGTTCTTCGTCAATTACGCTATTAGAATCTTTTTTTCGCCACACAATCCGCTTCTTTTCCCTTGTGTTGAAAAAGTCCAGAGATGAAGAGTTTGGAAAGTCCCCTCACTTGCTAGTGCAAAGTTGTAGTAGCTACAAATTTGTTCTGCTAAATATTCTGCTTTGCAAAGAATAGCAATACAGAAGCTGGTGTTTGGTATAAAACCACTTTTTGTATTGGATGAAGCTAGACAAAAGCGGCGTCGCTGTCATCTTCATAGCGATTCCGCAGTGCTTCATTTTTCTTGCGTTTCATTATCTTCTTCCACACTAAACAACAGGACCGTCTTTTTTTTTTTGTTTTGTTTGACTCATACTCATTCTTTTGTTTGCTTCTCTTTTTTCTTCTTGCATTTGCTATTTGCGTGCCATTTCACCTTGCTGTACTCTATTGTTTACTTTTTTCAATTCGATGATATCAACAGAAGACAACGTAAATTTTTTAAAGAGATAGTTGGGCCAGTCTTATGAGAAGGATAAGATAAAAAGATTAAAAAAAAACCGCGACAGTTGTTGTAAAAAGCGCCATGCTTTTCGCGTCGAAAGTCAGGTGTTGGTTCCTGGAAGTTCTCTTTCTGCGTGGACGAGAGGGAAGTTCTGTCCACACGTCTCTTTCATTGCTCTACAGTCTTTTAACTGCATTTACTAAATAAGTCTTTTTGGTGCTAAACTACATCCGTACATTTTCCCTAAATCTTTCTTTCTCCATTCTTTACAACAATGACCGCCTTTGCACAGACTTCTAATCTAATTTTCCTCGCTATAGCTCTCGTTGTCCCCCCAAAGCGCAGACTCTTTTTAAATTCTGAACACAGTCCACATAATCACACATTTCGTCCCACAACGCTTCACGATGGCGTTTTACGTTCTCTCTCGCAACACGACGACGACGTTTGCTGGAAAGGTGATGCAGACACTGGCAGTAGTGGCAACCCTCAGTGTGGTGTGCGCGTCTGTCATGTGCATCGCCATCACCTATGCCGAGCTCACAGAAGACCAGAAAACGAACACACGTGCGTTTTTGAATGCTTTCACGCCCTACAGCACCGATCTGCAAAACGCTTGGACCTCCGCGGGCGATGACTTCTGCAGCTGGAGGTATGTGGACTGCAGCAACGTAAATGGACCTTCACTTCAAGTTCAAGAAACATATCCCAAAGCGACGCCCACCATGACGCAGCTGCCAGAGTTGTCAGGCGACATCGATGGCCCACAGATCGTCTTTGTCAGCATTGAACTCGACGTTTCCATCACGACGGAAATAGGCACGCTACCGTCGAGTTGGGGTCGCCTTTCTAACCTGAAGGATCTTATTCTCAGAGATATAGCGCTCACTGGCACCCTTCCGACTGCATGGGGCAGCCTTTCCAGCCTTGAAGCTTTGTTCTTGAATTGGAATCAGCTCACTGGTTCCTTTCCAGATTCGTGGGGCAGTCTCTCTAAACTCACGACGCTCGTTTTAAGTAACAATCAGCTCACCGGAACTCTCCCAGCTTCGTGGGGCAGCATTTCTAGCCTAAAGGCTATTACTCTCAATGCCAACAAGCTCACCGGCACCCTTCCAGATTCGTGGGGCAGCCTCTCGAAACTAAGGGGGGTGTTGTTGGACGAAAATCAGTTCACCGGCACCCTTCCAGCTTCGTGGGGTAGCCTTTTGAACCTCGCCCAAATTGGTCTCAGTGCCAACAAGCTCACCGGCTCTATTCCGGAGCAGTGGGAAGGGCTCAGCCGTCTTTTCAGCGTTGACCTCGAAAGCAATCAGCTCTGTGGCTGTTTGCCGTCTGCGTGGGTGGGCAAAAGTTGGATCACGGTGGATGCCGCCGTGAGCGCGGAGAACTGCGCTTCGGCAAACGCGTGTCCTGTCGAGTCGAGCAGCAGCAGCAGCGTTCATGCATCGACTTTTTCGAGCAGCAGCAAGACAGGCAGTCACACCGCGGCGGAGTGTGCGGTGTCACACTGCATCACGTGTGAGACGGGTAACGCCAACAGCTGTGCGCAGTGTGCGGAGAGCTACGAGCTCACGGGAAACCTGCAGTGCGCACAGAAGG
>JASAOP010002333.1:0-14890 GCA_030849055.1 Crithidia thermophila | reverse complement strand
GGTGGCCGCTGCTGCTCCTTCTTATTTTCTCCGTTTCATTTTTGGGTTTTGTTTGCGTGGTATTTGTATGTGTAGTACGCTTTGTGCACTTTAGGGGTTTGTGTGTTGATGTGAAGCTGTTGCGCTGCCAGGATGTTTTTTTTCAATATTTTTCGCTTAATTTGAGCTTGTTGAAAAGTGATGAGCTTTTTTTTTTTGCGTGCTGCGTCAGGCTCTGAGTAAAAAGGTTCAGGGCAATTCCTGTGAATTAGTTTTGTTTGAAGTGTCTCATCCCCCCCTTTTTTTTGGGTGACCATGTTTTTTATCGATGTTCTTTAAATGCAAGATGAGAACTCTGTTTTAAATCGGTTGTATATTTTAACTTTCTTTCCAGTGTGCGGTCTTATGCCTTCATGTGCTTGCAAATTGCTAATTGCTTACCTCTAGGTTTTTTTTTTTCAAGTAGCATCAAGGGTTCCTTTTTTAAAGATTTTTTTGTTTTTCAATGAAGATTGAAATGTACATACGGCGTTTGTGGAGTTCGTATCGTTGATATGTGGTTCTTGCTAGATCTTTTCTTCTCCCTCCTTCCCTTTGTTTTGGACGATTCCATCCCCAGTTTTTTCCTGAAATTTAAATAAAATGAAATGAAAATAAATTCTAAAAATAATTTAAGTCTGTGTTTTTCCGCCGTGTCCACATCGACAGTAGTCGTTGACTTAGCTGTTTTCACTGAGTGTTTTATGCGTGAGGCTCTATGTCGTTCGTTAGACTACAGGGTGCGTGTCTTAGCATGCTGCTGAGTGTACAGTTGCCGAGAATATGTGTGCTTAGATGAAGTGGAACAGATTGTTGCTTCTCCACCGTTTTTTTTTTTACCTTCTGCCTTGTTTCTGTACCTTTCCTCCACTCCCTCAATTTATCGAATGTGTAGTCCCTTTACCTTTTTTTTCCATATTCAACTGCATTTCCGACCGCGGTGTGCGAAACGCCTCTTCAAAAAAAAAAAAAAAAAACAATTGGAAGAAAAGAGAAACACACAACAACAAAAAAAGGCAATACAAGCTTTTTTTTTTTAGAATTGTCTCTCTTAAACGTTGACCTTCCTATTTCTCTCAGCCCCCAATGACCGAGCTGGATGATACTCCGCGTCTCGAGCTAGAGACGGTGCTGGGCTACAGCGGCAACATTCCTGGCAGCGTGGTGGCACACCCCGATCAGTGCCACTTGCTCTACGCTCTCGGTGCCTGTATTGTCATTCGCGATGTCAACGATCTGCACAGCTCGGAGTTTTTCTACGGCCACAACGACAAGATCAGCTGCCTCGCCGTCAGCCCGACGGGCCGCTATGTCGCCTCCGGTCAGGTGACCCACCCGGGCTTTCAGGCTGACGTCTGCATCTTCGACTTTGCCGAGCGCCGCCTCATTCACCGCATGCTGTTGCACAAGGTGAAGGTGCAGGCCCTCGCATTTTCGCCGGACGAGCGCTTTCTCGCGTCCGTTGGCGGCCCGGACGACAACACCGTCGTGCTGTGGGATGTCGAGACAGGCCGGCCGCTGTGCGGAGCCCCGGCGCACCCAACCGAGACCCGCGCCGTCGCTTTTTTCAACAATGACTCAGAGAAGCTCATGACGGGTGGCACCGGCTCGCTGCGGGTGTGGACAGTCGACCTCGACAGCCACAAGATGAGTGCGCTGGACGTGAACATGGGCAACATGCGGCGCAGCGTCGAGACGATTGTGGTCGAGCGGACGGACAAGTACGCGTACTGCGGCACCACCTCTGGCGATGTCATTTGCGTGCAGCTGCAGCAGTCCAACGTCTTCAAAATGCAGGGCCCGCAGAAGAAGCTGTCGGGCGGCATTCTGTCGACCATCCTCACCCCGAGCGGGGACGTGCTGGTCGGCAGCGGTGCCGGGGAGCTGCAGCTGCTGTCGAAGATCAACCTCACCGTGCTGAACAGCGCCAGCGTGAATGGTGGGGTGACTGGTCTGGCGGTGGTGGGGGACAACTACTACGTCGGCACGGCGACCAGCAACATGTACTTTGTGAACGGCGGCAACTTTATGACGCGGCTGCGCCTCACCTGCCACAGCGAGGCGGTGCAGGATGTCGTCTTTCCAGCCGGGTTTAGCGCCGTCTTCGCCACCTGCTGCGGCACCGACATCCGTGTGTGGAACGCGAACTCGTGCACGGAGCTGCTGCGCATTGAGATTCCGGACCGCACGTGCAACTGCCTGCAGTTCAGCCGCGACGGTTCCCTCATCATCTCCGGCTGGAACGATGGCCGCATCCGCGCCTTTGGCCCGCAGTCGGGCAAGCTGGTCTTCTCCGTGGCGGACGCGCACAAGGTGGAGCAGGGGAGTCGCAGCCACAAGGCCGGCGGCCGCCTCGGCGTGACGGCGGTGTGCGCCGACAACGGCGGCCAGCGCATCATCACGGGCGGCTCGGACGGTCTGGTGCGGGTGTGGGCGGTGGACGGGGCGACGTGCACGCTCGTGTCGTCGATGAAGGAGCACAAGGCGGCTGTGAACGCGATCGCCATCGCCCACGACGACACGGAGGCCGTGACGGCGAGCGACGATGGCAGCTGCATTGTCTGGGACCTCACCCGCTACCTGCGCCGCAACATTATGTACCGCCAGACCTACTTCCGCGCGCTGGAGTATTTCGTGGATGAGAGCCAGCTGATCACCTGCGGCAGTGACAAGTGCATCGCCTACTGGGACTCGGTGGACTGCCACGCCATCCGCGAGGTGCCAGGCAGCCGCACGGCGGAGCTGAACTCGCTGTCGCTGTCGCCGGATGGCCGCTTCTTCGTGACGGGCGGCAACGACCGCATTGTGAAGGTGTGGGACTACGACCGAGGCGAGTGTGTCGCCGTCGGGCTGGCGCACAGCTGCAGCATCACGAAGGTCCGCGTCTCTCCAGATGGGAAAAAGATCGTGTCTGTGGGAGACGAAGGCGCAGTGATGGTGTGGAATGTTGGGGAGCTCGACATCGAGGGGCTGTAAGGAAAAAAAAATAGAAAGCAGTTTTTTTTTTGTTATTGTAAGTAGCTGCAAATTTTTGTTTTTTTTCATGGTCGGTTGCCTGCATAAGGCTCTGTTTTTAGAGGTATCGATGAAAAATACTTTTACTTTGCCGTTAGATTCCGAATTTAATAAGGCAAGAACGTAGCAAAAGATACACGAATTTTTGTATTGTTTTCGTTTTGGTATACCGTGTGTATTGACGCCCTTCAGAGTTGTCCTGTCTTAGTGCACTACATTATCATTTTTGAACTTGTGAAGCTTTCTCTTTTCCATTTCCTTGGTGTAATTTCGTTATGCGCATGCGTTTTTTTTTTTTTTTTGAAGATTGTTTTCTTTTTTAGAGTTGTCCTCGTGTTCTTCTACTTGCCTTCCCTGTTACTCTTACCGGTGTGTTGCCTCGATGTCGTTTTTGTCTCTTCAACTCGACTCTGTTTTGTTTCTTTTTGTGATGTATGCTAGCTAAACGATGTAAACCTCTGTACTATTTATCTACCTTTTTTTCTTTTTGTGCTTTCGCTGGCATCATCATCACATTTTTGACGCTCTTTTTTCGATCTGCGTATCCGTTTGTGTATTTGTCGAAAGAAGCAAAGAGAAAGAAGTTAAAATACGAAAGCAGCAGTATCTAGCTAACCAAGTTTGCTTTTCCGAAAGAAAGAGCAACAGGATATGTCCAACGGATTTGGTCTCGTTGTGAGCAACTGTGATAGTCGTGTCGGGTGTGAGAACAGGGCTGTTTCTTGTTCTTTCTCTGAAAGCACTTAGAAGAACTAATGTTAAGCACACACGCCCGCTCTCTAGTAAAAGATTAAAAAAAGATGACCAGCGTGACTTCTCTCACTTTACTCAATGAGGCCCGTGCTGTTGGCGATAAAAAAAAAACGAGTTTCACATCGGGTTCATCTTTACGGCTCATCTCTTTTTCTCCATCGCGTACCACTGTAGCAGCTTTGTCCGTGATGAGAGATTGTGTAGATGACCTTGGAGGGGAGCCCGTGCTGGTTTTTGAATGATAGGGCCGAATGAGTATCCTGCTCATGCTTCTTTTCTAAAGCTTCGCGATTCTTTCTTCCTTTTTTTAAAATCCCGCTGCCATTCATTTACATCTTTTGTTTACAGCAGCTTTACACCAGAAGTCTGCACTCGCCTCTCATTCTTCCCTTTTCGTCTATCCTTTCAGCTGACGCGTACCGCAGCTGCTACAGCAGCTCTACAAACTGGTATTTTTTTTTTGTTTTCTTGTTTGTCTGTTTGAACAGTGACAGCAAGGTAGCAAAGATGATGCAGAGTAACCCACAAGCGGAAACGCAGGAGTGGAAGGATGGCCGCAACAGCAACGACCACTTTAACACGGCCATCCCCGTCAAGGCAACGGAGCCGCCGCAGGAGGAGGACGCGGCGTCGCGTGTGGAGGCGGCACCGGAGTACGACTACATGCCGACACCTTTCAACCCCCCGCACATCGACCGCTGTCGCGTGGACAACTTTCTTATGCTGGGTATTATGACGCTCATGTTCATCTTTGGTGTTGCGGCGCTCGCCACGCCGATTGTGTCGTACTCGTCCACCTCCATCTCCATCAAGGTGGATTGCCTCTACGTGTGGGGTGTTTCCAGCAGCGGGGCACAGAACCGCAACAGCAACCACGATGTTTTTTGCAGCGACTTTACGACCAAGTCGGACGGCTTCGCTGCGCTTTTCATCATCTCCGTTCTGTTCAGCGTGCTCGGCTTCATTTTGGCTCTCGTGCCGCTCATCTGCGGCCGCGTGCTGTGCTGCCGCTACTTTGTGCAGGTGCTAATTCTGCTCTGCTGGTTCTTCTCGATGGTGGGCATGATTCTTGGCGCGCAGATGCGCAACGAGGCCCTCTGCCGCTCCACGTCTCTCAAGTCGATCGGCTTTAAGTACGGCCCGGCCTTTGGACTTGCCGTTACCCTTTTTGTTCTCTTCACTATTACTATTGTTGTGCTGATTGTCTGGGCGATCAAGTGGCCGGCGAAGCTGCGTTACTAGACGATCTCTACGAAAAGTTTTTTATTCTCAGTGCTTTTTTTCTTCCTTCTTTCGTTCTCTAGTAAAAATTGTCTTCGTTGCTTCTGTACCGTTTTTTTTTTCTCTTTCCTACTTGTTGTTATGTTGTTTTGTTTCTCCTAGTCAAGCTGCGGAGTGTTGGACGGGAAGTGCTCGAAGTTTGCACACAAGGTTTTCAGGCTTTAACTTTGTCTTTTCGGTGATCGCATCCTCTTACTCTTCACTCCATTGCTCATGTTCACGTGAGGGTCTGCTTTCACGAAGTTTAGACATGCGGTTTGCGAATACTTTGTTATCGTTGAGGTCTCGTGCGTTTGGCTGTATCGCAGTGTCGAGGCTCTTTTTGGTATGGTTGTTGAGACATTGGTGTTTTCCCCTTTTTTTTGCACGTTTCAGATGGTTGCCCTCTCAGTGGGGGGGGGGGGGGAAGCCTACCGCGTTGTGGATGCAGTGTGTGGGAGGTGGACTGTGTCAGCTATCAAAACTAAACAACTCTAAGCAGAATCCGTATAAAGAAACAATCTCGTCTTGCGCGGAATGCGGAATTGAAAAAAAAAAAACGATTCGACATAGTATACTGTGTCGGCCTTGTATTTTGAAGGCAATCCACAAAAAACAAAGTAATATTCCCAATTTCAGAACAAATATGTCAAGTTATTTAGCAACTGTTTGCACCAAGACCTTTAGACGCTCAGCAACAGTTTGTTTTACAAGCAGCGACTAATTGTTTCCCACTCTTTTTGCATTTTATCTCACCTTTTCTGTTTCTAATTGAAACCTTCTATTTTTCTCCATCTCTCCTTTCTCTTCTTTACTTGTTTTCGCTTCTGTTTTTGTCCCTTATGGTGTCTCAAGTTCTTTTCTTTCCTATATAATTGTTTGTAGTACCCTCGAACGGTAGCACTCGCACACTGCACCTCGCACCTGTGTATTTACTAAGATAACTTCCCTTATTTCGCTATTATTTCCATTTTTTCATTGTGCGCACCACTATACGTCGCGCCTTTCCTTACCATTGTCAGCGGATTTGTTCACGCCAACACTCACCCACAAACCTTTTCTTTTCTCAACAACAAAAAAAAATCTTGGGTGATTGTGGATCTCACCGCCAAATTTATACATCCAGCCTACTTTTTATCTCTTCCTCTCTGTCTTCTCTCCTCTATTCACTCACACGTCTACTTTTTCTGAGAGCGTGTGTGTACCTGCGTGACTGTACGCATCGCCTGCTAATAAGAGGTAGAACACACAGATCAAGAGAAAAAAAAAACAAGGAACTACAATGGGCTCCCACGATTCCCCCCACGAGCCGGCGGCTGGCTCTGATCGCGACATGTACCCCACCGAGGACCGCGGTCCGAACGAGGATGTGAACGTCGAGAGCCACGAGCCCGATGATGTGCCGGAGGAGCGCCACACCAGCCACGGGCAGCAGAACTCCGACGAGGAGACGCACTCGGCCAGCCCGACGGAGAAGTACAACCAGCGCGTCGCGCAGGCGTCGTCGGTGTGGGTGAGCGGTCTGCTTAGCGGGCGCAGCTACGTGCCGCGGCCGAAGAAGGTCGACGAGGCGGAGCTCAGCGAGAGCGCGAAGGAAGAGCTGCTGAAGGAGACGACCTACGCCGTGCCGCGTGGCTACAAGTACTACAAGGAGGACCTGCCGCCGATCATCAACCCCAAGCCGGAGGGCCACCTCTCGCGTGCCCTCATTGTGCACCTCGTCATGAACTTCATCGCCTTCGTCTTCACGCTGACGGCGAGCTGCCCGGTGGCGTGGTTCCGCGGTCGCGACCTGGTGGAGGGGGCGGACACGTACAAGGGCCGCAAGTTTACGCTGTGGAAGGCGACCGGTGGCTCGCTGGCGGACGTCTCGATCCACGCGATGAAGGACTGCCCGATTGAGAAGCAGTTCTTCCAGACCATCGCCGCGTCGATCATCATGGGCTGCGTCTTCACCGTCGTCGCCATCATCCTCGCCGGTGTTCGCTTTACCGGCCGCGGCAGCTACGGCTGGATCCTCCTCTTCACCTTCCTGGCCTTTGCGTGGACGCTGTGTGGCAACGCCATGTCGATCAGCCTCTACTACCTCTCCCGCTGCGACGCATCGCGCTTCTCCAACATTGCGCACCTCAACGCCGGCTTCGCGCTGACGCTTGTCGCCTGGGTGTTCCAGCTCATCGGCTTGCTCGCCATCGTCGTGACGACGCGGTTGAACGTGGGCCCGGTTTTGAAGACGGTGCGCGTGATGGACACGTACTACATGCTGCTGCTCATCATCTCCATCGCCTTCCTCTGCATCGCCAACGCGACGACGGTGTGGAAGCGCAAGTTCAACACGGACGCCGTGAAGGTGGTGCGCGTCACCTACTGGCACACGGAGCTGATCATGCCGAACGGCACGAGCCTGTACTACGGCCGCGCGCACTACCGCTGCGGCGCCTACGGCAAGCGCATGAAGGCGAGCATCTCCTTCCTCATCCTCGCCTCCATCATGGTCTTCCTCGCGCTCATGTTCGCCATCCCGGCCTTCCTCGCCCGCGGCTGCCGTATTGCGTCGCTCGTCTTCGCCATTATCGGCGTGATCTTCCAGTTTGTGTCGTGGGTGACGGCGGTGGCGGTTCGCTACCGCACGAGCTGCAAGCTGCCGACGCCCTACACCACCTACGCGAACTACCCGGGTGTCCCGACCGGCGTCTTCCACGGCCGTACCAACTTCCCCGGCTACGGTGTGCAGGAGGGCCTAATTCTCTCGATCATCGCGTGGGTTCTCATGCTGGCCGCTGTGGTGCTGAACTTCGTCGTGCCGTGGCCGGAGATCAAGGAGTAAGGCGGAGGGACAGGAAATACGACAGAAGCAGAGCAAGTACATGCAAGCGCGTGTGTAAGGCCATGTCGAAAGGTAGGTAAGCAGAAATTTTGGTCTTCACTTCCAACGTCCTCATTGCGGGCACAGCTCCGCCAATGCAGAATCGCAGTGTAAGGTCATGCTGACAGAAGAGCGCCAACGTTTACTCGTCTCCTTATTTAACTAATTTCTTCTGTTTTTTGTTTCAACGTCAGGCAACTTTTTTCATTCTTTTCTCCGCGCGTCATACACAGAAGCGTGCGCTGTCGCCTCCTTTTTTTCATTTTCTTTCTGTTTCTCTCTTCTGCTGTGTCGCTTTAGGCTGTTCGCCACAGAGCAGCGCGCGGACGGTGGTTCTTCGGTTCTCTTTTCTTTCACTGGCACACAGAGCACACACTGCATGTAGCTTCATCTGTGCGCTTTTACCTTTCAACCGCTGTAATACACGTTTCACTCATTGCAATTACTTTCTCATTGACTTTTTATTTGCTAAAGTTGGAGTTGTGCTTCTCGTTTCGTTATATATATTAGTTTAGCTTCTTGTTTCTCTTTTGTTTTTCCCCTTTGTTGTGTGTCGTTGACTTGTGTGCATTCGCTGCCGTTGTCATCGCCGAGCTTAAAAAAAAAAAACCAGCTTTTTGCTCTCTTTCTTCTTCACCTAAGCGTCGCGTCGGTCGGGACTAAAAACTGGCTTGCTTGTTGTCCGTAGCTCGTTGCTTCTTTTTTTTTTTTAGTTTGCTGATTCATTGATTTCGCATATGAAATCTCTTGCGCGGTGGCTTCCTATGGTTTTCTTCTTTCTTCTTCATTTGACTAAGGAGACAAGAGAAGAAAAAGGGTTTTGCTCCGTTGCCAAATGTACGTGAAGCACCGTGTTTTTGCTTTGTTTCTCACAATTGCTCCTTCTTCAGCAACATATGCTGAACCCTTCCCTGGTTTTTTTTTTTTTTTTGAGAGGGAGATGAGCAAGGGAAGGCGAGGAGTCGATATGCACACGCCTACACACGTACACGTCTTGTTTGTATATTTCACTTGCCTTTTACCGCTTCATTGATTGAATGTGCATGGAAAAGCAGGCGCACCTTTGCCCTATCTCTTTCTTACACACAAACGCATGTTGAGCACTGGAAATGGCAATACGCACGAAATGCCGGTGTCCGACTTGTTGACAAGTGGACGAGGTTTTGATACTCGTCTATCGGCCATCCGCGCACTACGCCTTTTTTTTTTTAGCACTTTCAAGACTAGCAAAAAACTACCCTGTATGCTACGATGGTGCTTGTCTGTTGATTCTTGCTGTTTTTTTTTTCTGGTTTGTTTTTGGGAACCTTGCTATTTTGTTATATAAACAGTTGTGTGCTTTTTCTTTTTTTTTCTAGGCGATTGTAAAACTAGGCATACCTGCCAACTGAAAAGGCACAGGAATGTCCCTCACTCACACGCCACACCGTTTCTCCTTTGCTGTATTTGCTCTGTGTATCTCGCGTGTGCTATTCCGTTTGTCTTGATCTCTCTACATACTGGCATCGTGGGACAGATGATCACGAGATGAACGGTAGTGGGTTTGAAGGCGTAAATAACTTGTTCTCTATTTTCCGCTACCTTTTCTTACTCTTCCCGAAGGCAACAAGAATAAATACTGAGAGTGCTGTTTTTTAATGTGCTTGATAGCACTTCCAACTCTAAAAATGGAAAGCAGAATTCATTTCTCAGTTTTTCAACGCCAAAAAAAAAAAAGCTAATAAACGGTCGAGCGGGATTAAAGAACAACCTTTTTTCACAGTACAGGGAACGCGCCGTTGCATTTTCTTTCTTCCTTTTTTAGTGGTTTATGCAAGCCCACCGTACATGTCTGTGAGATTGCGATGAAGGTATTGAACGAAGAGGTCAATGGTAAAGAGAAGCAGAGTCCAGTGTGTTGCGCCAGATGCAACCACACGCAGACGAAGATATATTTTTTTTAGCAGTCAGGCGCACGTGCAAAACTGCAGAAGCGATGGATCGAACAACAACAACAGCAACCAGTAAAAAAAAAAAATGTTTTCTTGACTTTTTTGCCGTTATTACTTCAAAAAGCGTAACACCCTTCCCTCTCTCTTTTTTCTTTTTATTTAAGATATGTGTCTCACAGCATCGAAAGAAGATTAACTCTTCGTGTGATGTTCTATAGAGTCGCGATAGACTCTTAATGTTCCTTTCTTTTGGTCTTTTTTCTATGAAAGAGAAGCGCTCTTGTACGTAAGGCGTTCCTTTTCAGGCAAAAACCGCATATTATTTTGTTTTACGCTCTCGCGATGTTGGTTGTTTGCACGGGAGTGAATCTCAATGTATCCCTACACAAGACGAGTATTTGCGCTATTGCTTTTCTGAGTTCTTTCTAATTATTTTTTTATCCTAAATTTTGCTCTTAACGCTTCGTTTTTCTTTTCCTTTTGATCAAGCCTCGTTACGTTTTTGAAGTTCATCTACTTTCTCTTCTGCTGTGTGTCCCTCGTTTGCCTTTTTCTGTGCATGTTGCGTCAAACTTTCGGCTTTGTTCATGGCCCACTTTTTCGTCTTGCTGTTCTGCGCACGTCCTTCTACCTCATTTTCGCCCCCTTTCTGAAGTCATTATGATCATTGCATGTTCTTTTTTATTTCTCCCCTCTCTTTCTCTCTCTTTTCTTCATGAATTGTGCTCATTTTTTCACCGAAGTCTTTCTGTAGATTTAGGAGGTGAGAGAAGGAAGAGAATAAAAAGGCCCATGAAAAGCTTTCGTCGTCATTCTTGGCTCTGGCTTGGTTCCCTGCGTTTGTACCTTCTATTACTATATTATTTTAAAACTCTTCTTCTCTTCTTTTTTATTTTTCTTTCACTGTTTTTGTAATCATTGCCAGATGATAATATCATCACTGTTTCTTTGCGTGGTTTAGAGCTATATAAAAAAAAAAAACTGAAAGCGTTATAAATCTGCTGCGGCTGAGTCCCAGCTAGGTTGCGAATTTTGCGCGAAATGGAGTGAAAAAGGCAGGGAGAAAAGCGACGAAAGTGTCGTCGTGAGTCTCCGCTGTTGCGCCTTCCGAATCTGGGTTTTCGTTCTACAAATTAGCATGGATGCTTTTCAAAGCTTTGCTGCGTAAGAGAAGCCCTTAATTTATTTTCTCCTGCGTCAGAGATGCTTGCTCGCTACCTTGATCCACAAACGGGAGGGAAGAAACGGCAGTCGAACGCAACACTCAATGCTGTAGCTCAATCCATTACACCGCTTCCTCGGATTCTCGTTGATTGATCATGATCGACTCTCTGCAAAAAAAAAAAAAGAATAGAGATTTCCGTATGCACTTGATGTGAAAAAGTGAATTTCCCTCGCTGTATTCCTTCCCTTCTTTTACTTGTTTCTGTTTACGCCTCCACTACTATCGTTCCAAATCTGCTCAGCCGTCCTTACGATTATTATTATTATTATTTTCAACCGATCTACAAAACCCAAACAAATAATTTTTCTTTTGCAATTATTATTTTTATCCGATCGGCGAATTACGATTTTGACACTAGCTGACAATACGCTGCTGACTTGACACTGTCTGGGATTGCTTTTGCTTTTTTTTTTTCTCTGAGTCGTACTAAATCCACTTTGTCTTCGAAATTTCCTACTAGCGGATATCTTATTTTTTGTCGGTAATCATAGCAGAACAAAGGAGCCCTTTACTTTCCATTGTTTTTGTCACGCAGCGACGTATTCATACTACTCTAAAAAAAAAAAAAGGAAAAGAATGTTTCGCTTTAGTGCTGTTGCGCTCGGTAAGGCGCTCGTGGTAGCGGAGATGGTGAACGGCAAGGTGTCCCCAGCGACGCTCTCGGCCATCACGGCGGCGAGCAAGGTCGGCCCGGTCACCGCCCTGGTTGCCGGCTCGGCCGTGAAGGAGGAGGCAGCGGTGCTGGCCAAGGTCCAGTCCGTCACCGAGGTGCTGGCGGCGGTCGGCGACCACTACAACCACGGCCTGCCGGAGGAGTACGCCCCTCTCATCGAGGCGGCCGTGCGCGCTCACGACTACACCCACGTCTTCGCGGGCACGTCGGCCTTTGGCAAGAACGTGCTGCCGCGTGCGGCGGCCAGGGCCGGATGCATGCCCATTCCGGAGATCATCGAGGTGAAGGATGAGTCGACCTTTGTGCGTCAGACCTACGCCGGCAACGCCATCACGACGATCAAGTCGAAGGACAAGGTAAAGTACTGCACGGTGCGTGGCACCGCCTTCGAGCGTGTGGCGGCCGAGGGCGGCAGTGCCAAGGTCGTCGACCTGGCCGCCGTGCCGCCAGCAAACAAGGCGAAGTTTGTCGAGGACAAGCTCTCGACGAGCGACAAGCCTGACCTGACGACGGCCGCGACGGTCATCTCCGGCGGCCGCGGCATGAAGAGCGGCGACAACTTCAAGATTCTCGATGAGCTGGCGGCCCCGCTGCACGCCGCCGTCGGCGCCACCCGCGCCGTCGTCGATGCCGGCTACGTGCCAAACGAGATGCAGGTGGGGCAGACCGGCAAGACGGTGGCGCCAAACTTCTACCTCGCCTGCGGCATCTCCGGTGCAATCCAGCACGTGGCGGGTATGAAGGACTCGAAGGTGATTGCGGTCGTCAACACCGATGAGGAGGCGCCCTTCTTCCAGATTGCCGACTACGGCATTGTGGAGGATCTCTTCAAGGTCGTGCCGGCCCTCACTGAGAAGGTGAAGGCGAATGCAAAGTAGGAAAAGCAAAAAGTGAGGGGAAAGCTAAAGAAAAAAAAACTGTTTTGAGGACTGATAAAGCAAAAGCTAGGCGTTTCTCAAATTGTTGCCGACTGTCTTTCTCTCCTTGCAGTGACTTGTGCTGTAAGCTGCTTCTGTCTGAGGTTTGTGTGCAATCAAAGTCAGTGCTCAAGTTGATCATTCAGGCTTGATTTCGTCTTTTTCACTTTCTCCGTACTTTGACTGCTTGCAGGGGCTTCAGCGGCACGAATGCTAGTTTTTTTTTTTTTTTTTGGTCCCTTTTCGTTGCGGAGATAGTTCGTTTTGATCGTTTTCCAGTTGATCTCGAGTAGAATTGTTTTCCACTCCATTTGCTTTTTTTTTCCTCTGTCGTTATCTTCTTTTTCGGAAAAACGAAGATCAAGTTTTCTTTTCTCTCAATGTGACGCTCTCTCTCTTACTATACATTTTCCTCGTAGCTTTCTCCTTTTGTTTTCTTTTGCTTTATCGGCTCGTCCGACGTCGTCTCTACCTGCTTCCCCTCAAAGGTGCAAAACAATTTTCCTTTTTCCGAGCCTTATGTTGCGCTTCCGCGTTCCATACCTCCATCTGTACCTTTTTTAAATACCTTTTCAATTCGTTAGCGATCGTTTTCCGTGTGCTAGGTGCGATTGCGGAACAGCAATAGCTTGCAAAAAAGAATTGTCTGTATCTTTGAGGGAAAGCCATGCAAGCGCTTTCAATCCAACTATAATTCTCTTTTCTTTACCGATTGTTATCTACCGTTGTTATGAAGAGCATAAAAAATCAAGGAATTATTATTGTTTTTATTTAAGTGGATACGCAACAACGCTCTGCCAGTAACAGCAGTCGGGTGGACACAGCGTAGTTTCTGCCCTCATAACTTCGCGTTTAGTAGTTTCGTCGATCTTGCGGCTTTACAGTCATCGTAGCAACAGTTGCTGATAGGAAAATCACGTTACAGCTTGCACAGTTTGCTGCCCCTTAGAACTTTAAGTTTAAGACGTAATTGTTCTTTTCCGTTTTACGATTGAGAGCGGTTGGATTAGATGTCCAGAGCAGATGCCGTATTCAAATAAATCTCCTTCTTCTTGAGTTATTTTTCGCTTCTTTTCTCTCACCTCTGTATACGCTTTGTTTGCACGCAACTTTGCAACCTTTTAAAACGCTACCGATACGCCTCTTTGATTTCTGCGGCTATTGGGTTTCTTTTTCTGTATCGCACAGTAGTCAAACTACCAACCTTTATCGTTAAAACGCTTTTCTTTTTCCTTTGCGATTTTCATCTTTTTCCACTTAACACCAATCAAAATTAGTATTTTGTAACGACGCTGAGTACCCGTGCTCATTCTTATTATTTCTCTGTCTCCTTTTTTCCTCACTATTTATCACTGCGCACGTCCAGTACTACCTAAAAAACAACCGTTTCGACCGCAGCCATGTCTCAGCCAGCAAAGGTGCCGTACGCGACGCTGTTCGAGCACAATTACGTGCTGCGCCGCGTGTTTGCTGCGCCGCCGGGCAAGGTTGCGCTGACGGAGGAGTTNGAGTGGATGCAGCCGAGCAAGCCCGCGGACGTGCGCAGCGTGTTTGCGCAGGGCGAGCGCACGCCGAGCTGCGACTACATGAAGGACACCGGCTTCTACACGACGTCGGTGCTGTGCGGGCCGGGCTACACGTACGTGGTGTCGCTGCTGGCGAACTGGTCGCTGAACCTGCTGACGACGCCGATGTCGGTGTCGCAGCGCTACAACGACGAGCTGATGTACGTGCTGGAGCACAGCGGGAGCAGCAGCATCGTGGGCGAGACGGCGCTGCTGAAGGACCGTTTCCCATCCGAGTATGAGGAGCTGTACGTGCGTGAATGTGACGCGGCGGCCAAAGTTCCGAGCAAGGTAATAGCGACGAAGAACGGCCACACTGCGTCCAGTGTCTCGTCGAATACCTACCGAGTGGATACCGTCTATGACGCAACGCGGCTGGTTCAGGAGTTCGCCGCACGTCGCGAGATGGGAGGAGAGTCGTTGTTGGATGCGGAGCTCCTGGGGCCGGCCGAAAGCGCGTGTGCGCCGATGCAGACAGCAGACGATGTGGTGAAGCGCTTGAACGACGAGAGAGCTGCGGCGAAGGCCCGAGAGTTGGATCGACAGGCTGAGATTTTGCAAAAAGAGCACCTTGCGCGCAATCGTGCTCCTGGCGACATCGGACACGACGAGAGTGTTGCCGAAGCCTTCAGCTTTGACACAGACCACCTTGACAAACTGAATGCAG
>JASAOP010002332.1:0-14726 GCA_030849055.1 Crithidia thermophila | reverse complement strand
ACTACACGAACATCGCGAACCTCAGCGTGACGCTGTGCATGGCCGAGAACGCGATTGGACCGAAGTCGTACCGTAACGACGACGTCGTGATTATGAAGTGCGGCAAGTCTGTCGAGGTCATGAACACGGATGCGGAGGGCCGTATTGTGCTGGGCGATGGCGTGTACTACGCGACGGGTGAGCAGGACTTTATTCCGGATGAGCTGATCAACATGGCGACGCTGACCGGTGCGCAGGGTGTGGCGACGGGCTCGAAGCACGCCGGCGTGTACGTGAGCGAGGCGCAGCAGGAGGCCGAGATCGTGAAGGCGGGTCTGGCCAGCGGTGACGTGTGCTTCCCGATTCTCTACTGCCCGGAGTGCCACGAGGAGGTCTACAGCAGCCCGCTGGCGGATATCCGTAACATTGCCAACTCCCCTGCCAGCGCTGGTGCCAGCTGCGGCGGCTACTTTGTCGAGCAGATGATGCACCCGCGCTTTAAGGGCGCCTTCGTGCATGTGGATATCGCCTTCCCGAGCTCCAACAAGGCCGGTGCTACGGGCTACGGTGTCAGCCTCGTCGCGGAGTACCTGCGGAAGTACTAGAGTCCGTGACCTGTGTGGGGGGGAACGGGGCATTTTTCACTTGTTGAAGAATGCTTCTCCGCTATTGCTTCACGTGGATGCACGAACGAAGTCGTCAACCATGGAGTACGATTTTGCTATTGGCCGAACGAAAACAGAAGACAAGATTGAAGTTAAATCTTCACATGTGAAGCGTCTTGGTGAAGTACTCAATTTAGAAAAAGAGTGTTGCACCTCGGCGTCAATTTTTTTCTTTTTTTTCTGCAGCGAGTAGCGTTCGCTTCTTTTGTTTAACGACAAAGTGGCTTTTAGCGTCTTTCTCCACGTTTTTCCTCCTTTAACTTGGCCTTTTTTTTCTGTAGTAAAACCTCTTGACGTACCTGTGCACCTGGAAAGAAAGAAAGAAAAAAATGGACCTTTTTTTTCCCTGCTTGGGCGACTCGCGTCAAGAAAACAACAACATTCGCTCGCATATTTATGACGAGTTGCGAAAGTTGCGTCTTTTTTTTTTCTGGTCTCTTGATCCGGGCTTCTGACGTACGGCATGCGATAAAAAGAGGACTCTATGTTAGCGTTTCACTTATTTGTAACAAATGCATATATATAAATGGTGTTGACCAATGAAAGCTGTGACAAAGAATTTATGATTCTTCATGTTTTCAAGCTAAACTGTTTTTTTTTTCTTGCTCGTTTTATTATTATTACAATTACTTTTTTCCTTCATGATAAAGGTTAAATACGAACTCATTGGACGACCTAGGCAGAAGCATGGTCGCGTAAAAAAAAAAAAGAGGTGAAAAGGCGTCTTTGATTGCCTCACCACTTCTATTCTTTTTTTTCTGAAAAAAAAAACTCGGCTCTTTTTCTTGTTACGTTTTTTGCTCCTTTTTTTTGTGTTCGTCGCTGCAGTGTGAAAGAGCATTGTCTCGACGAAAAAGGAGGGGCTGAAAGATAGAGGAGAATACGTGCGACAACGTCAACGAGCTCATCGTAAACAAACAAACAAAGAAACAAACAATTAAGTAGACGAACAAAAGAAGAAGTGAGGCTGTCCAAAACTTGGCGTGCAGCGTGTTGAAAAAAAAAAAAAAAAAGGACAATGAGTCGCGTGTTTTTCCACCCATTTTATGATCGGTAAGGTGACTGAATTCGTTTCTTTCTTTTTGTGCTCTGACTTGCACGTTGGGGTGAGAGGTACTTTCTCTTCGTGCTATGGGTCTTGTGCACGCCGCACTTTAGGTAAAGCTCTGGTGGGCCTTCTGAGCAGAACGGATGAGATCTGTGAGCCCCGTAGCTTGGCAAATGATGTTCACCCTTTTCACCGATAAAGCAAATTGTTTTTGCTTTTTTAGTTCTTCAAATCTACTTTCTTCACTGTCTTTCTGCACCTTGACGCTCTCCTTGTTTGTTGACAGCGCATTGAAATCAAAACAGAAACTCTTTTTTTTTTTAACGGGAGAAGCCGGCCATCATAAAATACTGTAACTACAGCAGCCGTTGTCTTTCACATTTATCTTCACTATTTAATCAATTAAGACGCACACGTACAAACAAAAGCACATTACACACGCGTGCTTTACTCTAAAGGCCTAATTTAAGCATCAACAGTCTGATCGATGCGTACGACTCAAGCGCTGCAATAGAAAACTCACATACAGGTACAGAAGAACCACTTCAAATACGTTCAGTTTTGTGAATTTTTCTTCCAGCACATACATTTTTTTTTCTCTCTCACACAGAGCTGCACGTTATGAACGGCAGCCAACCACCAATTAACCCGCACCCGCCGCTCACCACCTCGTCTCGCAAGCCTTCTCTTTCCGCCTCAGACACGCTACGTCACGCTCCTTCAGCCAATTCACAGACGAAACACGAGAACAACCATCTTACGTCGAAGCCCGCACGCACGCACAAGACGCATGACGACGCAGATTTCAACAGCGGGCGTGTGACACACTCGCCTTTCATCCCGAGCACGTTGAAAGATGACGCGTGGACCACCGGTGCTCATTTCCAGTCTATTCTGTCGACGTTGGACGCACTGCAGGCCGTCTATCACCAACAGCGCAATGCCGGTGCTGTCCTTGAAACGCAGAAGAATGCTTCCAGTGCAGCTATCCGTTCACCTCCATCTTCATCACCACCAGCAGCGACGGCAGCAGCAGCAGCGCAGAAGTCGTCCGCTTGTGAGCCGAAAGGGACCTTGGCGGACGGTGCGGCAGCGTGGATGTGCAGCAAGTTGGAGGAGCTCTGGGAGTTTGCGGCGAAGCACAGCGCGACGCCGGCATCGGACGGCTGCGTAAGGAAGGCGATGGACACGGTGAAGGTGGAGAGGGTGGCGCGTGAAACGGACGTGAAGAGTGTTGCCGAGGAGGATGTGCTCTTGTGGAGACCCGCTAGAGGAGTGGCGACCACTTCCTCCGCAGGTCCCTCAACATCCTCCCTCCACGACCTCTCACCCAGAGGCACACGTGACGCATCCGGCACGCTCGCGACGGCAGCCTTTAGTGACGTTGTCGCAAAGCCCACACGGAAAGCGGAAGCGAAGCGCGCTGACAATGATGAGAAGAGCAGCAGCAGCAGCAACAACAGCAGCAACAACAGCAGCAGCAGCGACGAGGAAAGCTGCGATGACAACGGGGAGGGGGAAGCGATGGACTGGCCGTTCGAGTTGGCCCGCACGCGTGCCCGCCTCCTCATCCGCCTTCTCGCGCTGCACACGTTACACAAACACCAGCGGAGAAAACAACAACGGAAGCATCGCACGACGGAAGAGAAGACGCAGCGGCAGCGCAAGCGGGGTCGGTCTCGCTCACCACTTCCAGTGCCCGCGTCCGTGCCGGTCGACGCAACCGTGAGACGAAGCCGTTTCGACGAGGAGTCCGTGAAGTGTGCGCGACTCGTGCAGGTGTGGGTGTGGCAGCGGGCGGCGGTGCTGCCTCGCCGAATCGAACGCTTTTCCCTCTCTTCTCCGCCGGCTCTTACATCTTCATCTGTTTCGCCTTTCCCTGCGGCGTTTCAAGGAGATCTGGCGGCTCTACTGGTGGAGTGGTGCGCACTCGAGGTAGTGGACGGCGAAGAGAGTTGCGCGCTTGAGCAGCAGAAATGGAAGATGTTTGTGGATGCGCAGCGAAGAAAGCGTGTGTCGCGTTTAACGACCAACGCCACGACACACATTCGCCCAACATCGGAAGGCACGGGAAAGACTCGCAGCGACACACATGACGCGGATTTGAGTTCGGCAGCACACGAGCGTGACGACACCGCAGTCGCAGCTGATGAACCGGTTAGTGATGTTGCGATGAACAGTGCTGCACCGCGCGACGCATCAACTTCAGGAATGGCAATGTCTGTGACAGAGATGAGGATGGAAGATGAAGCGTCTGTTGTGCCGGCTACCACCGCCTCGTGTCAGATAAAACTTCCCTCAAGAGAAGAAGAAGAGGTGGCGCCGGTGTACTCGGCGCTGTTGGTCCCATCCACTGCAGAAACAGTCGAGGCTGCGCCGGGACGTGTGTTGCGGCTTGGCGCAGCGACACACATCCCCCCTGCTGCTGCTGCTGTTGCTGCTGGTGCTGTGAGTGTAGCGCCACGTCGACTGACTCTCCGACTCTTCTCCCGGCCTTCTGCCGACCCCGCTGCTGCCCTTTCAACGGGCGATGGGAAGGCTGATGAAATGACGGAGGTCGACGTTAACAATCGCGACAGAATTGGTTGGAGAGGCGAGGAAGCAACGCGCGGCACTGCACCGACATTCACTGCCGTTGCGAACGACGATGGTACCGGAGGTGATGCTGTGGATGGCACTGCGCAGATGTACGAGCAGGACTTACAGGCCGTTCGTCGAGAGACGCGCCGCGCACAGTGGCGTCGTGTGGCGCCCTTTGTCTTCTACGCCCCACGAGGTAGCAGAGCAGAGCGGCAGATGGGGACGGTGCTGGCGGCACTGGGCTACGCCGAGGGGCGAGAAACGCCGTCGCCGCACCGTGAGGATGAGGAAGAAAACGAAAGTTGTTCGACACCTGTCGTAGCCAAGGACACCGAGGAACGAACGCCGAAGACGAGTAACAGCAGGCGTTCATCGAGACGGACACCACGTGCGAAACAGCCGCCATCAGCGCCTCCGCTCTGTCCGCTAGGGCGTCTGCCGCCGTTGGTGGCCGCCTACGCGTGGATGCACGTGGCGCCACTGCGGACGAAGTGGTTCCAGCACATGCTCGTCTCCCATCCGCCCCTCGCGCTCTCCTCTGCTTTCCCACACGTGTTCGAAACTCCACCAGGGGAAAAAGAAGGAGGGACCATGGCTGCAGCCCTCGCAAGAACAGCAGCACCGCTGTCGTGCGAACCTGCAGCATCTACCCTCGGCGACAGCAACGCAGATCGCTCGTGCAGGATGGGCAGACAGCTGATGAAGCCTTGTGGGGACCGCGAGGGTGTCGGAGTGCCGTCGACGTTGCTCCCCTGTGTTGCCTACGCCGACCGCGACGTCGCTGCGGCGCTGGATGACCTGTGCCGCACACCGTTCTCCGTCAGCCCAGAAGCAACGACGTTTACCACCGCCGCTGCTCATAATGACAGCAGTGACCCCGCCTTGGCTGCGTCGCGGCGTCCGTGCTCGCCGCTGTTCTGTTTTTCAAACGACTTTGAAAGTCGCCTCTACGCGTACTTGTGCTACCCGCTAGCCGGTGTTGCCGCGCTGCGATGCGATCAACAGGGAAGACGGATACCGACCAGGGGCGAGGATGCGTGTGGCGGCTCCGTCTTGTCACTTGCGGCGTGGGAGGCGTACCTCGAGCTGCGGTTCGGTGCGTACGGACACCATCGCAAAGCCGCACACTCCAAGGCCGGCCATGCGCAGAAGGACGAAAACGTGGACGGTCAGACGAGAAGGACGCAGAGCGGTGCATTAAACAACGAAACCCTTTCATCACCTCGAGAGGACGAACCCACGCGAGTGCCAGATCAGCGTGAGTCTGTGGGAAATAAAACTTTGAGCTTCTCGTCCTTTGCCGCCGCAGCGGCTTCAGCGGCGAAGACGGCTGCAGCATCCGCACCGGCTTCGTCGGCCTACACCGCCGTGCTGGACGTTGCCGCCGCCCTCCTTCTTGCGGAGCTGCAGCAGACCTGCCGTCGTGTTGTAACGTGTGAAGTCGATGTGTTGCTGAAGAGCAGTGACACGGCAGCGAACTCCTCTTCTCAAGCTCCACCAGCTTCAGAGAAAGCTGAAGCGCAGACGACAACGCTGGCGGCAGAGGGTCAAACATCTTCTCTGGCAGACGTGACGGAGAATGCGTGCGCGCGTGGTGGTGGTGTGGCGCAGGAGCTGCTGCGGACGGAGAGACTCGCACGAGGTGACGGGGATAGTTTCCACCTTTCCGGCAACCTTTCTGCCCTTCAGGTAGTGTTGGAAGGTGTCGTAGAGACCGATCCGTGCCTGGCTTCGTACATGCGTCGAGAGCTCTTTCCATCGGAAAACGCTTTAAGGTGTGGCAGTCCGCCCCTCGCGCCTGCCTCCGGGGCCGCAGAATTCGTTGCGGACAGCTGCCGTCCCAACGCCTCGACCGGTGTTGTCGATGCGTGCGTGAAGTCACCGGGAGCGCACATCTGTCCAACGCAGCCAGACGCGAATACGCAGGGTAGTACGTGTACTCACCGCAGCAGCACCACCATCGCGTCGGATGTGGTGTACGCTTCTCAGTTGTGGCTGGCCCTTCTCGTCGTACTGGGCGTGGGTGAAAGCGCGGTGGCGCAGTACGTCCGCAGCGTGCTGCTCTCCACGCGGACAGCGCACGCGCCTGCATGGACAGGCACTACCACAACCTCGTCCTCGCAGGAGGCTTCTCTGGCACCGTTTTCCATGCCGACCTTGTTCCGCAGCAGCTTGGAGGATCTGGTACGCGAGGAGGCAGTGCTGCGCGCACGCCCGCCACCGCAGCTCTGCCGGCCGTCCGTCGCCGCAGGGGCTGCGTTGTTGAAGGATGGGGAGGAGATGACAAACTCTGTGGCGGTGGCGGCGGCGGTGGCGCTGCGCCATCCACGACTGCTATTGCCTCAGCTCCGGCAGCTGTGGGTGTTGAGCAACACGGCCGTTGTGGACGACACTGCGTCGACGGGCGACAAGGAACGTGCGACGCGAGTGGCGCAACGCGAGGCGTTCGCTGGGCGTGTGGGGAGTGTGCTCGAGTGCATTCACCTCGCCTCCTGCGCCGGGGTGGCAGCGCCGGTGGCGACGACGTTCATGCCTACTGGTGATCCGCTGGGTGAGGCAGCCAGTACCCACCTACACCACACCACCACCACCACCACCATGGCAGCGACCACAGCTGCTCCTGCTAGCACGTCAACGAGCAGCACGGCTGTCATGGACGTGTGGACGAGTACGCAGAAGGTGCCATGCGAAAACGTGGGCAATGAGAAGACCGGCAGTGACGCGTGCAGAAAGGCGGGAGAGAAGCTGAAAGAGGCGGCATCACAGAGCGGGCAGTGTGCGGTTGCAGAGCAAATGTCTACTCCGGCATTTAATCGCGACGACGCAAGCAACGCGCACGCACCGGCGACGCAAGTGGTGCCACGACCACGGCTGCAGCTGCGGCTGCCGGCTACCACGACGACCACCGCAGCACCTCCACCGCCTGCAGGATCGGCTGCCGTGACGACAGCCGAGTTTGCAAGTGCCTTCACCGCACAAAAGCGCAGCCGCAGTCCGCTGACGGCAGAGGCGAATTTCGTAGTACACGCAGAAGCAGCTCGAAGTACTTCAACGTCGGCATTTGCTGCTCGTCGCGAAGTGAAAGTGGAAAGCGATGTCGACGCATCTCGTGGAGCCGCACACGACAGAAAGCCGGACTTGCCAGCGTTAGACGGCGTGACGGAGATGCGCGTGCGGTGGGGGTGCGAGGTCAGAAAAGGAATCGACGATGCGCCGAGGAGCAAGGAGGAGGAGGAGGAAGAGAGTGTGCTGCTTTCGACGTTGCTGGCTGACCTTCTCTTGCGCTGCTTCGCGCATCTGCGGGCTGTGGCCGCGCCAGCGTGTGTGCCGTGCACCGCATCCGCAGCACGCGTCGCAGGTGTCACGAGCATTGCGGGTGCTGCCGTGTCGGAAGGTGACAACCCGAGTGCTAGTGCTCCTTTCGTCACCGCAGAGGGTGCTCAAGGTGCTCGCCAGAGTGCACCGTCTCGAAGTAGCGCGGCACCGCGGCGCACCCTGTCACTGCGGCTCGCACCAGCGTTTGCGGAGCTGCAGCAGCTGTGGCAGGTGCTGCAGCCCTCTTCCGGGAACGCCGCAGCGGAGAAGAACCAACGCGCACGGGACGGTGGGCATCGTCTGACGCTGAGTGTGCAGCGCAGTGCAGCCTCGACACCGTCGGTGCTGCAGGTGGTGTTGCCGCAGCTATCCTCGTCTCCTTCTTCTGCTTTGACGAACAGAAGCACGACGGCGCGGACAGGCGCGCCTGCTTTGGCACGCAGGGCGGACCTTCGCTGCTACGGCACAGTTGTTGCCGCCGTGCGTGGTGTGCTGTGCTGCGCCGTGGGCTACGCCGTGTACGCGATTCTGGAAAACGTTGAGAAATTGTGGAGGCGCGCCTTAGGTGCGGAATCGTTGAGGGGTGGTGCAGCGAATGTGTCGGCGGCGCCGGGAGATGCTGACAATGTGGCCGGCACGAGTGAAGATCGAGACTGTCTGGACTCTTCTTACAGGAAGCCGTCGCATGGCCTTCACGTGCCGTCGCCGCTGTTGCAGGAATGGCTGCTGGGCGAGCTGCGGCGAGTGCACGACGACGTGTTGCAGCCGCTCAACCGCATCTTCAAGGTGACGGTGCCCACCACCACGGAGCATCAACACCAAGCACCCTCGTCGCCCGTGCGCACGGCCGCCTGGCTGTCCTACAAGCCTCTCTCCCGGGTGTTGTTTCCTGAAGTGATGATGACATTGGAGCACATGGCGGCGCATCATTTGGAAGGGACTCTTTCACAAACCTCCGATCTCGAGCGAAGGAACGCAGCGCTCGCCCATGACTTGCGGGAGGCTTGGGAACGTGTGCGGGCCTCTCTTTTACAGGCAGGCGTTGGTACGTGATCTACTTGCGCGCTCGACTTTGAAAGACAGTTGTGACGTAAGATGTGACAGATAAGGTGACAAAGAGGGGTAGTTGTGCACTTGAATTAATGTGCTTTTTTTTCCTCTCTTCTGTACTGTTTCGTTTTTGCAAAGACAAGCACTGTTCGAAGTTCTTAAACAGCGCGCAACAACAAGAAATTAAAGAAAAAATGAAAATTAAAGAGTTCAAAGCGAAAGTGTATGGAGACTTACCAGGAAAAGCGAAGGTGCTTTGCCCAGTTTGCTGAGTGACCTGACAGTATCTTTGAGCCTCAAACGTAGGACTCAAACAGTGTTTGCGAAAAGATTGCATGACATTGAAAAAAGCATTTTTTTTTTGGTTTCCTCTGTTTGTTTTTTGTACAAACTGCTCTTTATCTCTCTTCATTGTCTTCTCTTTCGTCGTTTGTTCTTCTTTATCTCAACCTACCAATCTACAATTGTGCAATTGTCATTCCCACTTCGACCCTTCCACAGACCACTAAATTTCTCTTACCTAGCAAAAAAGAAAAGCTCCTCTTTTTATATATTTTCCTCCTGTTTTTCTTTTCTTTCTTTCTACCCATCAATTACAACAATTTCAACTTGTTTTTGATAGTCTAGTCCAGAAAAAAGAAAAAAAGCCCTTTTTTTTAATTTTCAGTCTCTCTTTCTTTCTCTTTGTTTTCAGTGCCCTTAAATTTCCCTTTTTTTTTAAAGTTTATCGTTGACGTCGTTGTTTACTCACGTACTTCCGTTTTCTCTTTTTAAGTGTGATTTCGCTGATCTTCCTTTATCGCTGTTTATTTTGTTTTTGACTACCTCATACGTCATCACAAAGTTTACAAAAACTCGAAGCGCAGGATATACACACACACACAAAATAAGAAAAACGGAAAGCAAAGCGAAAGATCTGCTCGCTCTTTTTTTTTTGTTTTGTGAAAAGATTCTTTTCTTTACCGAAGCGACTCGACTCACAACACAGACCCAAAAGCTGCGCGCTTTCTGACACTTCGTTTTTCTCCCTTACTCGACATTTGCAGCAAAAGAGCATTCGCACCTTTGTCTGCTGTAAAAAAAAACCTTTTGTCAATTATATCTACCTCACTTGTGTTTTCAAACTAGCATTTTTTCTTTTAGTTTTCGATTAGCTGTTTCAAGTAGTATCATTTCTTTATTTGACAATTGTGTTGTTTTTCTTTCTTTCTTCCACTGTTGATACTTTTCTTTTCATTTTTTTTTGCTCTGCTACAGTTTCTTTTCTCAAGCAGGTCACATACACACCGACTCGAAAAAAAGAACAGCAGACTAAGGAAAAAAAAAAAGCAGAAAAAACAATTATTGTCTTTTACGATTCCCTCTTTTTCGTTTTCTTTCACTCCTCTTTCTCTCCTGTTTTGGATTTCACTCTTCTGCCTTGAAGGATATCACCCACTCGAGTTTCAAACCGCTCTCCGTTTTCATTTTCTTGCATACCTCTTTTTTTTTTTATCTTCTTGTCTCTCGCCCACGATGGTTCACTTGAACAACGATGGGGAGCAGGTGCACCTCGAGGCCCTCGCCTCCGGTCCGCAGAAGCCGATCAGCGAGCTGCGCCGCTTTGCCATTCTCCTTCTCGGCTCTCTGGCGATGATCTGCGCGTCCTTCGGCTACGCCTTCAATCTTATCTCGTCCTCGATGCAGAAGCGCTACGACTTCACGTTGCGCGACATGACCACCATCACCACCTGCGGCCTCGTCTTTGGTTTCTTCATGCTGCCCTACGGCTTTCTCTTCGACTACGCCGGCCCTGTGCCGATCTCCGTGATCGCCATCGTGACGGTGGCCGTGGGAACGGTGTGCTTCGCGCTGTGTTTCCAGGGCACCATCGAAGGCAGCGTCGTGAAGCTAGCCGTCTTCAATGCCATTCTCAACATTGGCGTGTCCCTCTTCGACTTGGTGGCGTGCATGACCGTCATCAGCTACTTCCCCACCAACCGCGGCGCCGTGATTGCGCTGCTGAAGGTCTTCGCCGGCCTCGGCTCCGCTATCGTCGGCTCCCTCAAGGCGGGCTTCTTCACGACCCACGTGGACTGGTACTACTACTTTCTGCTGGGCTTCGCCTCCTTCATGGGCATCCTGCTGATCGCCTTCATGCGGCTGCCGGAGTACCACATGACAGGTTACGAGCTCACGCACCTGAGTGAGGAGGAAAAGCAGGCGCGACTGGCGACCAAGACGCAGTACCTGAAGCAGAAGCCGCCGACGCGTCGCTTCGCCTACGCCTTCGTCATCCTCGTGCTGCTCATCATCTACCTCCCGACGGAGAGCGCCGTTGTGTCGTACCTGAAGCTGACGCACAAGTACGAGCTGGCCTTTGCCTGCGTGACGATCGCGCTGACGGTGGCGCTGGTCGGCATGGTGGCGCCGCTCAGTGTCCTGAACAAGAGCAGCCTGCCCTTCTCCTCCTTCTTCGGCGGCAAAGAGGACAAGAACAAACACCACCACAACTCGAACAACGCGCAGCAGGAAAAGATGGCCGCGTCGTCATCCGATGCAGTGTCGCCGTCGACGCACTTCACGGAGCCAATCGATCAGGCCAGCGTGGTGTTCGTGCAGGAACCGGCCGATGCGGATTTGAAGCCGGCCGGAGTTGTCGCCACCGCCGTGGACGCGGAGTGGCCGTCGTCGCCAAACAGCAGCGGTGCCCACGGCCCGTCCAACGTGGAGACGGAGGTGGACTACATCGCCCCCCAGTACCAGGGCACCTTTCTCGAGAATTTGCTGTCGCTGAACCTGTGGGCGCTATGGTGGAGCATCTTCTGCGTGATTGGCGCCGAGTTTGTCATCATCTACAACGCGACGAACATTTATGCCGCGCTGCAGGGCTACGACCCGTCGCAGTCGCAGAGCACGCTGCTGACGGTGCTAAACGGCGTGGGCAGTGCGGTGGGCCGTTTGCTGATGTCGTACTTTGAAGTGTGGACGCAGAAGCGCAAGGCGGAGGATCGCATTCCGATTACCGTTTCTCTCTTCCTGCCGACCGGCTCGATCATAATCACGCTCGTTCTCTTCTTGGTGCTGCCGGCGGTGGCGCTGCCGCTGCCGTACGTCGTTGCTGCCCTCGGTAACGGCTTCCTGGCTGCCACCATTGTGTTGGTGTCCCGCACGATCTACGCGAAGGATGTGGCAAAGCACTACAATTTGTGCTTCACGGCGACGATGACCGGCTCGATTGTGCACAACCGCCTGATCTTCGGCGAGTGGTACGCGGTGCATGCGGACAAGCAGGCGCACAGCAACCACCTCTGCTACGGCAAGCACTGCGTGATGGGGAGTATGATTGTCATGCTCGTCCTGTCGTGCACCGGCTTTCTGTCCAGCACGTTCCTGCATCTGCGCTACAGCATGTACTGCAAGCGTGTGCTGGCGGAGCGTGCCGCCATGCGTGCACAAGCCGCGGAGGCGCAGAGCGTGGCGGACATCGAGCAGGACGCTTTCGAGCAGACACAGCTGCAGATCGAGGAGCAAGCCCACAACGTGAGCAAGAATTGAGAAGCCAATGAAACGGGTTTTTTTTTTTTAAAGATTCTTTCTTCTCTCCCCTTGACTGCTTTGCTTGGTTTTCTTCACTTGGCAGAGTTGCTTTGGAGAGGTGTGGAAAGGAGAAAAGAGAAGAAGGTTGGAAAAGACAAAGGAAAGAAAGATTCACAAACAGCAGTAAGTAAAGGCGGGTATTGCAAACGAGAGAAAGATAGTTTATTTGACAGCGTTAATAGTTTTCGTTTTACATTGCTTTATACCAATTTCCTCGCAAGGAAATGAGGTCAATGACAGCGCTTTTTAATGCTAAATGGGCTACTCTTCCGCACTGAGTAATTTATGAGGAGCATGCTTTCCTTTTTTTCCATGTTAGGTTTCTCTTGTTTTTGTTTGTTCTAAGTTTTTTTTTTTTGTAATATGCCTCCTCCCTCTCTTTTTTTTTTTCTGGAGCTTGCTCTCTGTTATAGAAATTATATATTCATTTTTTCTTTCTTTCTTAAAATACGCGTTTCGCGCTCGTCTTTATCCTCGCCACATCTCTCCCTCATTCTTTTTTTTTTTCGGAACTGGAGACTAAATTGTGTGAAGGATGAATGTGACGAATGAAAAGAAGAGCTTTCAAAGTTTTTTTTTCTAAATCCGAATGAACTGCTTGTTTGGAAATCACAAATTGTAAAGTAATACCAGACGTAACACAGAAACGGATTCGTTTCAACTTACGTCTGCATCGTCTATATATAAAATGCTTTTTTTTTAAATATATCCTTTTATTTAAGCAACAACAGGTTTCATTTCTTTATTTCAATCATGGCAAAGTGGATTTGCTTTTTTTTTTTCTGGTTTTACTTCTGGCCTTTTGGGAAAAGGAGAAGGCTGCTGAAAGCAATATCAAAACTGAGGAAGTTGCGGATGAAATTATTGTGCGGCAACAGAAAAAGCGATTTATTGCGGTTTTTTCTCTTTTGCAGCGACGCGAAGACGCAATAAAAAAGGATGGTGAGACTCTCAATGAAGAGAAGCCGTTTCCAAGAGCTTTCCTTCTTTCTTTTGTTTCTGGTACTTTCAGCAGTATCAAGACCACTTTTTTTTCCCTGTCAGCTCGACAGCCATTATGTTCTCCTGTTTTTTTTTTCACTTCAAGTTATAATGCCAAGATTTCTCCTTTGCGAGCATAGCTTCAGATGGACGTGTTGTATACACAGGTTTCAACACCTTTGCTTTCTCCTTTCTGAAACCGCTCATCATAAAAACAAAAAAAGGAAAAAAAAAGAAAAAAATTGGCTGCTTTTCTTTTTGCTTGTCACAATTAACTTGTTTTTTCAATTCTGTGCCATTTAAAAATAGGAGCGCTATTCACGCATCTCAGCATTCTGGTGAAGAAAACCATTTACCATAGTCTGCATTCGAAAAGCCGGAGCATACAGAAAGCAAGAGAGGACAAACATGACTTGAGCTGAGCACGACGAACTTTTCTCCTGAACTAGATTGCAAGCTCATGGCCAGAAAACAGCATTTCAAATGGACTGGCTGTACGCGCCTGAAAGTCTCTCAACCGGATGCAGGAAAAGCACGGCTACGTCTCTATTTGGCAAACAGAAAAAAAGCTTTTTTTTTGTTAAATATCTAAAAAAGAATATGAGGTTGTTGTTTTCCTTTTTACTCTAAATTGATTTTTGTAAAAATCCCAATTCGTCTTTTTTGATGAAGCTATAGACTTCTCATCTGACTATATATATATATTTATTTCCCTTCTTGTTAACGTTAAAGGAAAGAAAGCTGAAAAACAATTTATCTTTTTAGCTGGTCTGCCTTTTTCTTGCGATAACAGTTGTATGGGGATGCATCGTCGGCTATAGGCAGCAGTTCAAGCCAATGAATACTTCTTGTTTCCCCCACAAAACTTATGCTCAAGACATCACTGCAGTACCGAGTCAAAAGGCTGCAATGAGAGCTGCTTGCGTGGAGCGAGCCACTTAATGAAAACACGTGCACGCGTATACCGGTTGATGGATCGGCTTTTTTTTTCCCCTTTGATTCTCGCTGCTTCGCACAGATAAAAACAAACTGCTTTAAACTCCGCCCAATTTCTTCTCTTTCTTTCTCCTCTTTCTCTCAACTTTACCTGTTCCATGACAGACCTAAGTCTAATTTTTTTTTCTCGCGCCAAAGAGTTAAAAATATTTTGCTAAAACAAGCTCCATTTCCGTTTTGCACAAACACAAACTAAAGCTTCTACAATTCTGACAAAACCATTCCACGTCCTACGCACTCCCGTACATCTTTTTTTCTGATCAGACACCCTCGAAGGAATCTCTCATCACCAGCCACACCTTCCATTATGACGGATTCACCCCCTTCGGAGTTGCACTTGAACGTGCTGGCCAGCGGACCGCAGAAGCCTGTCAACGATGTTCGTCGCTACGCCCTGCTGATGATTGCCACCTTTGGCATGATCTGCTCCTCCTTCGGCTACGCCTTCAGTCTGGTCGTGGCGAGTCTGCAGACCAAGTACAGCTTCACGCAGCGCGACACGGCCTCCATCACGTGTGTGGGCCTCGTCTTCG
>JASAOP010002331.1:0-14671 GCA_030849055.1 Crithidia thermophila | reverse complement strand
TCCAGCGCCAGCCGCCCGCGCGCGCGGTACCGTCGCAGCATCGCATCGGACGTTGCGTGCGCCATCGCGTTGGCCACGCGCAGCTGCTGCACGACGTAGTTCTGCCGCGCCACCCCGTCGCGCTTGTCGATGATGTCCATGTCCGCCAGCAGCTGCGTGCGGCGACGCAGGGCCTCGTCCTGCAGCGGCTTCATCCGACACGGCCGCAGCCGCGCCTCCTCGCGCGGGATGGCGGTGATCGCAAAGGCGCTGGCAGCGGCATTCGGCCCACGACCGAGTGATCGGCTCATGAAGCGCTGCGGCCCCTGTGGCTGTTGTTGTTGCGGCTGCTGCTGCTGTGTACGACGCCCTGCCCCGACACCACTCATAGTACCTCCACGCTGCGTGTTCTTCAACCCTGATCGTTCCCCTCCAAGCGGCTGACCAGACGCCGTTGTCGTCCCCGCAGCTGCACGCGCTCCTGCCGCTCCGACATTCTTCACGACGCTGTGCGTACTCGCCGCAGTCGTGCTGGTCGTCGTATTGGCGGCGAGAGCGGCGTAGAGGGAGGACACCGGCAGCGCAGCCGGGACGGGGAGTAGACTCGACAAGACTTGCTGACCGAGCACATCCTGCTGCTGCGCCGGCAGCCGGAGCGAGGAGGACAGCAGCGACAAATTGTTGTTGTTGTTGTTGTTCAGTGCGTTGTCGGCACGCATGCTGGCGTTGTGATTGTGGTTGGAGAGCGCCTCCTCCCGCCTGCGATCACGCGCCACATTGAGCGACTCGCGCACCAAGGATACCTCCGCGTTCGACAGCGTGAGCGCCAGACACGTCGAGGCGTAGAGCTGGAAGAACGGTGAGGTGCAGCCTTGGTAGGTGTCGCCGACACCACGACGACGCAGGTAAGAAGCCACGGACGGCCCGGTGGCGGACTGCGCATTCGCAAAGGCATTCTCCAAGCCGGACGTGTAGGGCGGCACGGCGGGGATGGTGGCGGTGCCAAGGTTCGGTGGTGTTATCCGTGCCATAGCGGCTGCGGCGGCGACGACGGCGGCGTTAGCGGAGGAGGGGGAAAGCGGCAGCGGCGGAAGGGCTGCGCTTGATGCCTGCAGCACTACACCAGGTGTGGCGGAGTTCCTCGGCTGGGCCACCACCAACGCACCGGGACTACTCGCTACCGCTGCGGCCGCGCTAGTGGGACTGGCCAGCGCGGACAGCTCCATCAGCCCATTCCAAAACGGCTGCAGCCCACCGTCGGAAGAGCTGAAGAGAAGGTTGTTGCTGCCGTAGAGGTTTGATAGCCCCCGTGCTACTTTCATGACAGACTCCTCCTGCGCCGCCTGCTGACTGCGCAGCTCGTTGTACACGAGAGACTGCTGATAGGGCAGCGACTCGGCGAGAGTGTCAATCAGCCGCGCCGCCCGCTGCGCTGCCCCGCTGATGGGCGGGACAGCCACGACACGTCCGCACAGCCCACGCCAGGGCTCGTGGGCCAGCACGCACAGCCGCGACTCCCTCTTTTCGCCGGTTGCGTTCCCTTCTGCGCCACCGTCGGTCTCCTCGCTGTCCAGCGCCGCCGCTGCAGGAGAGACATACAGACAAAACCCTGGACTACCACCACCACCGTTACCGCGCTGTTGCAGCTGCTGTACTTGTTCGGGCACCGCTTTTCTTTGTGCCGTGGCAGATGTTGCTGTCGTTGTCGCACACGGCACCCACCACGAGGATGCCCGCAGAAGGATGGTCAGCCAATACTCCGTGATGGCTGCCGAGCAGGTCGCGAGGGGGTAGGACGAGAGCAGCGATGCAGCCGACGTCGCACTCGGCGGCAGCGCACGCGCCCCACCACCGGACAGACGTGGCCTCGCCTCGTCACCATTCTCCCCCTCCTCTCCTGCGGCACTGGAGTACGACGACAACCCCGCTGCACCGAACACACCGCCACGCTCGCCTTCCCCACCGGCGGCGGCGTCTCCTCGGAGTTTCCCGAAGACGTCCCCGCTCGAGGCTGCGGTGTTGGTGCTCGTCGTCGTCATCAGCGCCTTCTGGTTCAGCTCCGCTGCCAGCACGACGAGACTCTTGTCGTTCTCGACAAAGGCGCTCGTGCGGTAGAGGTCGCGCGGGTCTGCGCGGGCGCCCGTCATCGTCGTCGCTGTTGTCGTCCCGACGCCGCTGCCGCTGTTGCCGTTGTTGCTCGTCGTTGCATTGCCACGCTGCACAATAATGGATTTTGACGGGGTTGTGGCGTTGGTGGGGGTGTTGGCGGCCCGGCTGGCGCGAGGCTCCTGGCGAGATGTGGGGCTGCCGGAGGCTTTGCGCACTGCTCCACTGCCGCTGCGCCACGAAACCGCGTTGCTGTCGCTGGCATTATTGTTGTTGTTATTGTGGTTATTCGTAGCGCTGGTGTTGGCCTTGCGGAGCTGACTGTTGACCTTCTTCAAGTTCCCACGACTCCCTCCATTCCCACCACCACCACCAGTCGTGGAGGCATAGGCGCTGGTGTCAACGATGGAGGCCACGCCCTGCAGCAACGCCGTGGACGACGCATCCAGCAAAGGAAACGATGGCGCGACGTTATCGCACGTGCTGTTCGTCGCCGCGCCGCTTCGGTCCCTCGCCAGCGACGTCCTGCGCTCCTTGCGAATGCCAAACTCCATCTTTGACTGATTCGCACCGCCGCCGCCACCTACACTGCTTTGCTGTTGCTGCATTGTCGGGCTGCGGAAGCTCAACAAACGGGATGGCACCGACGTTAGCGAGCGGAGGCTGGCCCCCAGCAAATCGTCGTCGTCCGTGTTGAACGCCGCGCTGGTCGTCGCCCGCGAGAGCGCCACCGCCGACCCGCGACGGCTCGCAAACGAGTTCGCGCGCATGCGCCGCTGCGCCGCGCCGCCGCCGTAATTCGCAAGTCGGTGCCGCCGCTGCAGCCGCGCCATGCGCCGCTCCAACTCCGACACGTGCTGCGCTGCCGCCCGGCTGTAGCGATCAAATTCGTGGGCGAGACGAAACTCTGCGTTGGCGACGATGTTCTCGAGGTCGAGAGACTCCTCCTTGCGACTGTCGAGCACCGCACCCGGACTCGCCTTCGGGCTGCGCGTTTTGCTGGTGGTGTTGGTGGCCGCGCGGTGGGTGGGGGTCGTGGTGGCACTAGGGAAGGCACCGCTGGAAACGGCGGAGAACGGTCCGCTGAAATTGTTTCCAGCGCGATCCGCTTCCGTGGCGGGGGGGATAGCACCGCCGCCGCCGCCGAGTCGGCCCTCCATTTGCGAGCGAGGGCGTGCCACGGTGCTCGCCGTGCCGGTGCGTGTGTGCTCTGTCCGCTCTGAACCAGCAGACGACATGCGCAGCACCGCGAAGCCGCCGTCGCCGCTCACACCCTCCTCCGCCTCCTCCGCTCGTTCTTTCCCATCTGCCCCAGTCCTCTTGTTGTCTGCGCTGCTCTTGGCTCCGTCGACACCCGTCGTGGCTGCTGCGGCGGTGGTGTCGTACCTACGGTTTGTGTGGAGGCCGAGGGCGGCCAGCTCACGCTCCTGCGCCGCACTGCGCAGCTGCTGGGCGTCGTCGTGGTCCTGCTGGGTGGGCAGCGGCCAGTGCTTCGTCTGCACGTGCGTCGTCACGACACCGTGGCAGCAGTAGGAGAGCCACTGCACGATGTCGGTGCGGAACTCATCATCGAAGGTGCCGGCGTAGACGTCGTTGGGGAAGCAAAAGACACAGGTGAAGTACGTCGCGTGGGCCACGGCGATCAACAAGCTATCGAGAATTGTGTCCTTCGCCGCCGAGGCCCCAGCCAGCGAGGAGGCCGATGTGAGCAGCGACATATCCACCGAGATGTGCGAGGACAGCTGATTCGCCTCGTCGGAGCTGGCCCCGCTGACGCTCAACACGCTGTTCATCTTCGCCTTGCGCCCCCGCTGCGCCGACCCGCTGTTCGCGGTGGAGAAGCTGCTGTTCGTCACGTTGGCGGACGTCGCCGCAACGGTCGAGGGCGCCGCCGCCGCGTGGCTCACCTGCACGCACAAGTTGCGAAACAGAATGGCCAGCTGCTTGTAGAGCTCCTCTTCGTAGAAACACATCTCCACGTACTTGGTGCACATCAGCCACAGCTCCTGGTAGACGGCACAGAGCGTCTGCAGCGCTTTCGAGGAGGGGAGAATGCTTATGTCGCCGCCGCGGTCAGCGTCGCGCGAGTCCACGGACGAGAACGGCTGCGCGTGTTGCCGGTGCTGCCCATGCGGTGAGGCCGGCGTACTGAAGGACGAGGCCGGTGCGGCGGTGTGCGCCGTGCGCAGCAGGTAGGCCCACTCCCCTGTCAACAGCGGGAAGAATTCCTTATTTACAAGCAGCTCGGAGAGACAGGCGAAGTGGGGCCCGTCGCGCTGCGGTGGTCGGCTGTCGCGAGCCGCCGCCCCTGCTCCCGACGGCGCTGATGCTGCTGCTGCTGCTGCAGAGGAGGAGGGGGAAGAAGAGGTGGCGGCAGCGGTGTTGCGGGTTTGCTGTGGCGTTGACTTTTTGAAGCGTACGTCTTTTCCAAAGGATGGCGTGGGCACACCCTCCACTGCAATATGGGATTGATGATGGTCGTCATCCTCGCCGTCCTCTCCGTTCGCACTGCCGCTCTCGTCGGTGTCGTCCTCGTCGTAGCGCGCACACGTGTTGAGCTCCACGATGAGCTGCCCCAGCACATCCAGCGTCGGCACCGTGTCTTTGCTCGACAAGGGAAACGTGTCCGCAAACGCCTTGGCCAACCGCCGGTAGCCGTCCACCAATGTCTGCTCGCGATGCACCTTGCGTGAGCGCAGGAGGACAAACCAGATGAAGGCGACGCAGAAGCGGCAGGTCATCGTGTCGGGCGCGTCGAAGATACCGCGCAGCGCTAACAGCTCTCGCAAGCGGTGCTGCAAGGCAGGTCCCTCGCGGGGCAGCAGCCGGTCCTGAATCAGCTCCGGCACCGACCAGCCCATCAGCGTGCAGGACTGCGCAGAGGAGAGAAGAATGTCCGGCACACCACCAACCCCCGTCGCGCCGGGTGACGCCGTCGCGGAGCCTCGCGGTGGCAGCGGTGCTGCTGCGGCGGCGGCTGTCGTGAATGGTGTGTGAGAGGCGGAGTGACGCATGTTGCTGTTGTGGCTGTTGTGGTGGCTGTGATGATGGATGGTGGTGCCGCTCGCGGAGGGGTGGGCAGACGTGGGCGAGGAAGCCTCCGGATGCGTGGCACTGTCGCCCTGCGCCTCGCCCGCTGCTGTTGTTGCTGCCGACGCCGCGCTCAGCTGCATGCCTTCCCGGTAGATGTCCTGCAACGGGCGGAAGGGAAAGTAGAGGGAGAAGATTGACGGGGAGTCGTGCACGGGGCGCTCATAGCGGCTGGCGAAGGTGTCATTACGCGCTCGCTGCTCGCTGGCCATTTCGTAACGGATGTCGTGTTGAACGGCGCGGATCAGCTCGACAAACTCCGCGGACGGCGTCAAGTTCTCGAGGAGTAAGTGATCGCCGTGGAAGGTCGCGGTGTGCTCAAGTTGCACGGGCAGCACCGCGGCGGGAACGGAGGTGAGAAAGACAGCCGTCGTGTCGTCGTGACTCTCCTCGCACGAGTCGTTGACATTCCCCCTTGACACCTCCGTGCCGGCTGGCATTCCGTCGACGTCGGCTTGCGCATCTTCACCGATGGGCCGCAGGCTGGCGAGGTGGAGACGGGACGTGTACGGCTGCGACGAAGGATGCGCTGACGGCACGCCACTGGCGTCCGTGACGTCGGTGGTGGTGGTATCCTCTTTCTCCTCCTCTTCGTCCGTCTCATCACCCCTCTCTGTTCCATAAGTCGTGTCCTTCTTTACCGACGCCGAAGCAGAGGCGGAGGCTGTCAGAGAGGAGGGAACGTGCGTGGAGGGCGTCGTGTCGACATCTCTATCCAACAACGCATCTGCAGGGGATGTTTGCGCTTCCCTGGGCAGCACCGCAGGTGATGAGGTCCACGGCTCCTGGAAAAGCTTCGAGGTCGACGCGTTGGCGGACAGAGCCGGGGTGACGAACGATGCAGCGGTGGTGGCCGCCGTTCCCGGTGTGGCGGGGGCCGTCTCCGTGCAGCTGGGCAGCCGGGAAGGGTACGTCGACGACGACGGCGGTGCCGGAAACGGGTCGTGCGCGCTGTCGTAAACTTGGGCAACGGCTTGGTAGGACGGCAGCACGACCTGCGTCGCTGGCAGGGCAGGAGCCGCCTTCCCGCTTCGAACACTCTTCTCGAGCGATCGCGCCGTGAGGGCGGTGGTGTTGGTGTGCGCTGACCGCTCCACTTTTCGACCTTTGCTCTTCTTGGCCGCCTTGCGCGCACTCGCCGGCGAGCTCATTGAAAAAAAGGCATTGCCACTGTTTGCGGTAGGTGCTGCTGTTGCTGCAGCAGCGGCGGCGTCGTCCGCGGGTGTAACCGTTTCCACGTGTCCATCCGCGTACAGAATGCGCGTCGTGCCTTGAAAAGTGTGTCGGAGCAGTACGGTGGAGGCCGACGGGGCCACCGTGCCGGCGGAGGAGGCAACGGAGTGGGTGCTCAGCAGGCTGTTGCGTCGTCTGCCCGACTCCGCCGCAGACTTCGACTTGGACGGGGTGCTGTAGAGCGCGGAGGGCGGTGGAGGTGGGGTGGAGGCGCCATACCCGTGCGGACGTCTCTGCGAGGCCGCGAGCAGCTCCGCGTTCTGTCGGATGCGCTGTCGCCGTTTTGCACCGCTGTCCGCGCCGGCGGTTACTGCTGTGGCTGTTGCTGCAGCTGCTGCACTGCCGGTCATGTTCCCTGTTGCTGCCGCTGCGGTGGTGGAAGGCGTGACGGACCCATACGTGGCGGAGTGCGACAGCGGTGGAAGAGTGAAGACGCGCTCTGGGCTACACGGAATGGTTCGCGCGTGTTGTTCCGGTTGTGGCTGTAAGGTTACGGAGGAGGACGCCGCAGCAGCAGCAGCCGGTGGTGGCGGCGGAGTAGTCAGGTACGGAAACTCTGGTCTTCTCGCTTCGTCCATGGTCACGGCAGGGATGGCTCTTGGTGTGGCAGAGGTTGGCGGACCTGCCGCTGCGTACAAAGAAGCCCACATTTTTTTTTTAATTTCGATGTGCAAGCGGGTGAGTGCAGTTGTGTTCGTGTATGGGAATGTGAGAGAAAAACTAGTTTACATAATAGGTGAAAAAGAGTAGGCAGAGCTGCTTGTTTTAAAGAAAGGTGAAAAAAAAAAGGAAAACAAATGAACAGCGTTGTGCTGCCAAACAGTTGGTTCGTTGACGCAGTCACAAGATCACAAGCGTTAACCTGTGGTGTTGCGGAGAGGGGAGGGAACAGAGAAAGAGAAAAGAGTAGCAAAAAGAGAGAAACAGAAATTTCATTTTTTGCCTCAAGATTTTACCGATTTCCATCACAATTGGCCTTGCTTAGATGCCAATAATTTTCCAGATAGAGCATTCATGTGTTACGTCTTTGCAGATAGCAATGAAGCAACCGTTGCTAGTGCGAAGAAGCAGAGAAGCGACGTAGTAAACCAAAGCACACATTTTTAAGAGAAAATGAAACGCACTTCCGCTTTCTTGTTTTGGTACATAAAAAAAGCTTGCCGTGCAATTTCTCTGTTCATTGCTCGATAGCGAGAGAAAAAAAGTTGTTTTTTTTTTCCTTTTTGAATTCTAAGAACAGAAGTTCGCTTACACATCTCCACCGGAAACGGTGCCGCTCACGGTCGATACGATCTTTGACAAGGGGGAAAAATTGATCAAAAGAGCGTGATAAAAGAAGAAGAAAACTGCTTGAAAACAGGGGGCAACAGGAAACCAGACAACAACGCAACACAAAGAGAAAAAAAAAACAAACAGACAAACGAAGGACAATAACAAACTAAGGCATCGACAGCAGCTACTAAACAAAAGCCTCAAGGGAAAGGAAGAGAAAAAAAAAGAGGAGGAATCATAGGGAGATGCAAAGCGTAAGCATCTGTCTTTCTGTCTTTTTGCTGTGCTCCTCACTAAACGGTGTTCACGTTTTCTCAGACGCGGCTGGTCATGTGCTTCCACTCCGACTCGTCCGCGTACTGCATCGGGATCTGCCACGTCGTCTTGGCCCCGTCGCGGTTGACGAGCGGCTTCCAGTTCCAGAAGCGGTCGTAGCGGCTGAACTTCTCGCGCATCTCCGGCCGCATCCACTGGTCCAGGTAAATGTCATCCTCCTCCAGCACCGGCACTGTGGGCTGGTTCAGCACCACATTCTTGAAGTGCGACCAGCCAGGCTCCGTCCCCATCGCACGGTAGCAGCCCCACAGCGTGTACCAGCTGTAAAAGAACATAATCGACCACGCCAGCCAAAACGTCGGCTTGGTGGTCATGTTGAGCCGCATGCCGTACTTGCTCGCCATCTCGTCCATCGTGCTCTCCCACGACTCCTCCGTCATGCGAATGCTCTCCTCGCGCGTGTACGGGTACTTCGGGTCGAAGATCTCCTTCGGGTATTCGAACCACTCAATGTGGGGGTTGAAGTCCATCGGCAGCACCGGCTCGTTGTGGCTGATGGACGGCGGCGGTGCCGCCCCACCGTTGGTTGGCCGGATGTCTTTGAACTCGCCGGCGATGAAACGGGTGGAGCTGCACAGCGCACCGGCCGAGGCGGCAGTGACGGACACGACGGCGTGGCAGCTACGACGCAACATGGTGACGAAAATAAAAACTACTACTTCTGTGAGTGTGTGTGTGTGTCTTTCACTCCGTCCCTTGCAAAGAAGCAGAGAAAGAAATGTACTAAAGAAGCACAACTATACTTAAAAAAGCTACGACGAAGAACAAAGATTTTTCTCCGACAACTAGGGGGGATGCTAAGAGTTGCTACGTACTAACGGACTGGTAAGAGTTTTTTAGGGCTAACGCTAAAAAAAAAGGTAAAAGTGAGGCTGCTCCAAAGTGTGTGCGAGCTTCACTGTTAGATACTAGCCTACGAACTACAAAATTGCAATTTTATATTTTGAGAGTTGAAGAGGTTCCTGATAGAGGACCGCTGCTGTCGCTGCAACACCACAAACATGCAAAGGAGATTAAAAGTAGAGGAGATGAGAAAGGTAGAAAACAGAATGATGAAAACACAAGTCGAAGAGAAAATGCAGTTTTTCCACCTTCCCTCTTTCTTTTTCTCGAATACCGTTTGTAACAATTGGTGAACGTGCCCGCGCACACCCGTGATTGCCAAAACCTATAATATTTATGGTTTCCACTTTGAGAGATTCGAAATAAGCACAACAAGCCTTCAGACAGCTTGCAAACACCACACACATCATCTTCGGAACAAAAAGTGCATCAGAACGAGGAATAACAGCTGCGCGGAGAGCTGATTTTTTTTTTTGTCTCATCAATCATTCAAGAAAAAGATAGCATTGAGCATTTGAGAAAAAAAAAAGGAAAAGGATCTAAACAGTTAATTCTAAATCTAAAAGGCCGAAGAAAGGGAAATGTATCTATAAAGCTTGTACCAAAGAGTTCCGCCACAAACAAAAAAAAAACGTTGAAAAAATTATACAGGGAGGACTCACACGATGTTCTGAAGAGCCGCCAGCAGTGCCACAGGATCCTTCTTCAAGCACGCCGCAATCGCTTTCGCACGAGCCTCCTCCAGCGCGTCGATCGCGTTCAAATTGCACTGAATCGCATGCGCCATCAGCGCAGGGCACACGTCGCACGTCGTCGGCGCCGTCAGCCCTGACCCCTCCTTCCCATCCGTTTCTTCCCGACTCGCATCTCCGTGACCGTCATGGGTGGCCACGCCGCCAGAGGTACCCGATGTGAACACGGTCTGCACCATCCGTCGACGCCACATCGCCTCCTGAGCCTCACTGCCGTTCGTCGCTGCCGGAAGCGCGTGACTGCGCGGCACAGCCACACCGATCCTGTCGTCTTTAGTTAACTCAGCAGGGGTTGTCGCTGCCCCGTGGGACGAGCGGTTGGATGAAGCAGAAGATGCGTCGGCGTCCCCAGTGGCTGCGCTGCGCTGCTGCTGTTGAGCTGCCTGGAACGTGCGTGTCATCGTGTCGTGTGCGGTGCGGAGGGTTTTGTGTAGCGCGGTGGATTGCTGGACAAACTCTGTTGACGTCGCCGCCATGGCGTCCGTGACCGCCGACTTCGCGACATCGGATGCCTCCTCTTCGTGCCCGCGTCGATCAGCGTCTTTGATGGGGGAGAGAAGTGCGTGAACGGGGGAGATAGAACCAACCAGGGGAGCAAGCGAGGTTGTGGAAAGAGGAACGGGGGACCGCGAGGTCTCCAGGCGCACCCGCTTGCTATCCTGTTGCTCAGCAAGGCTGTCTGCCGCAACAGTTGTGGAACCTTCGATATCGCCTTCTCTTTCATCATCTGTGGTCTGCGCCGGTACGCTTGCAGGGCTCTGCATTAGCTCTGCTGGTCCTGTGTGAGTGTCTTCCGGACGAGCACGCTTGTCCACAGCGTTGTTGCTCGGTGGCAGCGGCGTCGGCGGAGTCGGTATGGGAGACGGCTCTCGCAGTGCCGGCACGTCGTGCTGCAGAAATGCTGAGATGGCCGCGCGAATCGACAGGGCGGTCCGGCAGTGCCGATCCGCCATAAGACGCACCCAACGCCAGAGCTTCAGCTCCTCCACAAAAGCGCTGCCATTTAACAAGGCCGAGGCGGTCATGGAAGGCCCGAGCAGCAGCACGACATTTGCGGTGTTGCCGGCTCGCATATTGATGCCGCTGCTGCTGTCGTTGCTTCGACCTTCGGTGTCCAACGCGCTTGCGTTGTCGGATGGAGTGACAGTGGTGTCGAGAGACTCCGTAGTTGATCGCAGCAGCTCCGCTTCCTCACTGCTGAGGGCGTGGATCATGGCCAGAACGTGCTCGGCGTTGCGCTGTTGCATAACCGCAGACACCACCGCTTTCCCACGCAAGGCGGCCACCGCAACATCTGCGGGATGTGCATCGTTTGCGTTAGTGATGTCGTTGTCGTTGCGAAGGTGGTCACGATCTGTCGATCCTTCTGTCGTGCCGGTGGGTGGGTGCGGCGATGGCGATGCACGGCCCCCTGCACGGGATCCGTCTGCGGCGGGGAATTGCAGCAGCTGCAGGTAACGGGCGCAGGTGTTGCGGTGCGTGCGATCATGCGTGGTCAACTCCGCACTTGTCAGCACCGGCACGGAAGTCGAAGCATTCTCGGCATGGGCGCTGATCGCACCCTGCGTAAGTCCGGGTGGTGCAAAGATGCCGTACAGCAGCAGGCCGATCTCGTGGCAGGGGACGTCCTGGAAGCTGAGGTGTGCGGTGTCGAGAATAGAGTTGGCCCACGCCAGGATGGACGCGCGAGTGTACGTGTTGGTCACCGACCCCCTCGACGACATCTTCTTAAAAAAAAAACTCCTGTATGTGTTAAAAATAAAAAAAATTTCTGCTTTTTTCTGTTCTTAAAGTGTGGAAATGCGTACGAGTAACAATCTCAGAAACGAAGATCCTTTTTATTTTTTTCTCTTGGTGTCCACGTATCAGAAAACTCTGGAAAAAAAAAGCTATTTAATTGTGGAGTGGACCTTCTGAGGTAAGGAGAGAGGAAGAGGAAATCGCAAAGAGAGATAAAGCACACGGAAACGGCGCTGGATAATAAAGAGATTTCGTGCTGTTCTATGAAGGTCACAAGGGGAAGCAAGTGACGGAATGTAGAAACACACACTTCAACCCCGATTTGCGACCACGCTGTAGCACGACGACAAGAAAATTCTGCTGTGCTCAATCCTTGAAACTGACGCGGTATCAAACCAACAAAAAAGCACCAGGGTTTTCAGAAGTGAAAAGTGATTCATCACTGTTAACGGACATCAACACAATTTCTTATTTGCACCATTTCGATTAAGTATAGTAATGGAAGTGCTGCTAATAAACAAAAACACAAAGACTGCACAAGCAAAAAAATAGGATTCAACGTTTTTTCCCCAAACCAAAACAAAGAGAGAAGACACCGGAAAAAAAAAAGAAAGGGGGTATGAAGACAGCAAGAAAAAGGGCATTTGTAAGTCAACAAAAAATCAAAAGAGAAATATTAGTAATAATAAGCAGAGTTGTTATTATTATATACAGGCGGACGAGTGTGCGTACGCGCAGGCACACTTCCACAGTGGAGTAAATACATTTCATGAAGTGTTTACAAAAGAAAAAAAAAACAAGAGCGGTGGCATTTTCTCTGTCGCACTTTTACAACTACTACCGCACGTTTTTGTGGTTTACATCTCGCTCAGCATCTGCAGCAGCTCCGACGCGCTTTTGCGCTCCGCCGGCGCGTGGCACAAACAGCTCTCCAGCACCTGCAGCATCGCCGGGTCCCCTTCCGACTCTGCCTCAACGTCAGTGTCATCGTTTGAGCAGCTCGCGTCTGAAAAGGCTGCCGCAGCGCCGTTACGCGCCGTCGACTTCCCTGGCCGACCCATGTGATCCACCGCCACGGCGGCGGCTTCGTTGACGACCACGGCCGCGTTGTAGGCATTGCGATGGCGGCCGTACTGCCGCAACTCAATCACCCGCGCAGCCACGGCCTCCACAAAGACACTGTCGTCCAACATCAACGTTTGCAGCTCCGACGTGCGGGGGGATGACGTGTCCGTCACGCCGGCCCACGTCCACGGCACCTCGCCGGTCAACATCTGCAGAAGCAGCAGGCCAAAGGCGTAGATGTCCGATGCGGCTGTCGGGGCGGCGCCGGCGTTTACCTCGGGGCTGCAGTACGCCGCCGCGACTCGCGTCAACGTCGCGTGCAACGCCGGGTCTGGCCGCGCCCAGTCGTACAGATACAGCATCCCCGTAAGTTTGCACGTCCCTTCGACGCCGAACAGGATGTTGTCGGGGTGTACGCGGCCGTGCACGACGCCGCGGAAGCTGTGCAGGTGGTCCAGCGCTCGTAACAGCGAGACACAGCACTTCCGCGTCGAGGTGAGCGCGAGGCGGCTGCCAAAGCGGTTGACGGTTTCGTGCAGCGTCCGCCCCGCCACCCACTCCGTGATGCTGTACACGTGTGTAGGGGTGACGGCCATGCTGAGCAGCTGCACCATGTTGCCCTGGCAGTAGCGACGTGCCACCGTGTACATGGCATCCAGGTCGACCGACACACCGGAGGAGGGGGAGGCCACGGCGTCGGCGGAGGAAGGGCTGCTGTAGTTCTCACCCGAAGTTGCGACGGTTCGTGCACCGGCAGCGCCATTTGCAGCATCGTCAACTTGTGTCGGCGCAGCCACTGAGCTGCCAGTTCCCGTCACCGCAGCCGCAATTGTGGCACCAGAAGCGGGACTTCGCGTGCTCGTTGCATCCATTTTCACAGCCTCGACGTCGTTGTTGCTGTTGCTGCTGCAGCTGCTGCTACTTTCGTCAGTCGGCGCGTGTGCGAGGAAACGGTCCAGCCCGGCCACAACGCCGGTGACTCGCGTGAGGGCTGCGGTGAGGCGACTGAGTCGACCTTTTGGTGGATGCGGCACCTCAGCAGGCGTGGCCGGTGCCGCCCCAACAGATGACGCTCTGAGCGTCTCCACCGTCTCTTCATTCTCCTTCTCAGTAGTTGCCGACACTTCCTCAGGCGTTGACTCCCCTCTAGGTGTGACGCAGGGAGACATCCTGCGACTGCTGCGCCGGCTACCGCTCCGACTACTGGCCGCGGTGGCCATCACCATCCCAAGCGGCGTGCTCTCCGCCGCTGCTCCTGTTGCTGCTGTGGCACTCGTCGACTCCGCCAGACCAGCGCGCGACCGCGCCGTGGCGTTGGTCGTTGTTGTGGTGGTGGTGGTGGTGGTGGGCACGTGCATGGAGAGCACAGCTGGTGCGACGGGTACGGCGTAGACCCACACTTCCGCCATCGCACCGTTACTCGAAATCGCCCGAAACGGCAGGGCGTTGTCGAGTCGTGCAGAGGCGGGTGCGACACCCGCGGCTGCGGTGGTGAGTCGTAGACCCTCCCGGGTTTTGCGGCCGATGGGCGCGTTCGCGAGCTGCCACGTCGTGTCCGCCCAGTCCACAACACGCAACGCGATACCGTCGAAGTGGGTGGGTGGCGTGGCGATGCGCACATCCTCGCGGGCGGTGTCCGCGTTGCGCTGCGTTTGGGAAGTCGACGTGCTGCGCTGTCGCTTCTGCGCCAGATCAGAACTTTTCAGCGAGGTCGGCGCGGAGGAGGCGGAGGCGGAGGCGCTAGCGGCGTCTGGCTGCAGCGGTAAATGTGTGGAATGCCCCTCCCGCGAGCGCTGCGCTTCGCCGTCCGAATCGAACGGGCCTCCGTCGCCGGAACCACAACCAGCGGAATTGCGTCGGTGCGACGCTTCACCGTCTGTCCCCGTCGTTTCAGGTGTTGCGCTGACCACCACCGGTACGCTGATGCTGTTGCACGCCGTTGGCAGGGCGGAAGCCGGAGAGACAATCACGGTGGCCGCCGCATCCGCCACGCTGGAGGCGATCAGCGTTGTGGTGGTGCTGACGGTGCTGCCGCTCTTCGCAGTGCCCTGCGTTTGCTCACTCATCGACGCCAACGTGCTGGCGCCACGCGTGCTGACACTCACCACCGAAACGGTCGTTGGCGTCGTGTAACGGGTCGAACCCTGCTGACGTGACGACTCGTCCGGTCTCGACGACACGTCAGCACTTCCCCTATCGTCCTCCTCGTCCACCTCCTCTCCCTCTTCGCTGTCGTGGGAGGGAGGATGCGTGTC
>JASAOP010002330.1:0-14530 GCA_030849055.1 Crithidia thermophila | reverse complement strand
GTATTTGCGAAATACGGCAGACGGAGGCCGTCTTCCCAATTCACCTTGGCCCGCGCAGCCTGCAGCATCTTGCCGATGTCGCCGTGGCACACCAGCAGCACGTGCTCGCCTGCGTGCTTCTCATCCACGTCGGCTAGCACGCCTTGCGCGCGCTCATAACACTTGTCGAAGGTCTCGCTACCTTCCGCAGCGAGAAAGTAGAGCACCTTGTCACCCTGCAAGAGCTTGTCTCCTGCGTACTTGGGAATGTCCGCGTAGGGCTTGCCCGCCAGGACGCCGAAATCACGCTCGATCAGGTCAGCACGAACCTGCACCGGCACCCCTACAGCTGCCCCGATGGCTGAAGCCGTCGTGAAGGCGCGCTGCAGCGGCGACGAGTAGATGGCGGCGTAGACGACGCCGCTCTCCTTAATTTTGTCTGCCACTGCGGCAGCCTGCGACCGGCCCAATTCTGACAGCGGCTCGTCGCGGTGTCCGTTCAAGATGCCGTGGACATTGTCCAGGTCCTGCCCGTGACGGCAGACATGAATGTGAGCCATGACTACAAAAGGCAAAAACTGAGCGGCACACAACTCGAGAGCAAAAATTAGAAATACAAAAGAGTAAGATTTGCAACACACCTACGTAGCTTTTTTTACCTCGCAAAGAGAAGTAGTCTTTTACGTCTGTGTGTGCGTGTGTGTTTGTGCGTGTCCGTATAAGTAAATAAAAGAAGCGTAAGGAAAGGGAAACTTAGTGTAGATAAAGTGGTTGCATATGCACAAAGACTATTCCGAAGAGGAAGTCGCAACAAGTAGAAGCTCAAACTGCATTTTGTCGTTTTGACGAAACAAAAATTTAAAATGGTTTCGCATCTCTTTATACAACCGAAGAATTCTCACTTCGCGAGGCTCGTTAAATACATTCCTTTTATCTGTAGTGTTGTATTTCCTTTTTTTTTTTTTTTACAGTGTGTGAAAACATCAGTGTTTGCACATTTCGCTGAATACCGTACTAACAATGATATCTAACGCACCGCAAAAAAGAAAAATGAGGGAAGAAGCAGAATTTCCAGTAAGCAAAGCAGATGCAAGAAACTAAACCGGGAATCTAGAGCAGTTCTATACGAAAGTAGCTACAAGGGAAAAGCGTACATTCGGCGAAAGCTGCACGTTACTTTTATAGCGCACTACCGTGAACAGAAGCTTATCAGACAGACATCTGGACAAAAACACCCACAACGAGTCTCTTTGTAATTCTAGAGCAGTTCTATACGAAAGCAGCTACAAAGAGAGAGCATGCATTCGGCGAAAGCTGCACAGTGCAAGCAACCCCCATGAGAGTAATCTCACAACAACTGATACCACACGTCCGCGTCAGTCAAAACAGGAAAACGTTAGAAAAACATCTTACTTAAGAGCTTCTCAGCTTCCATCCAAAGACTTTGAGAGAGGGGGAAAGAAGAGAGAGAAAGAGAGAGAGAGAGAGTTGGAAGTGACGAACAAAGAGAGGGAAAGTGTGACACGTCGGAAGGTCGTGTTGAAAAAGTTTTTGTGCATTTGAAAAGCTCTAAAGTGCTGCCTTAACCTTTCATAACAATTGCAGCTCCTCCACTAGAGAAAATTGAGCAGGAATCTTTTCTACCTTTTTTTTTTGTAATCAACTTTGCACAAAGGATCACATAAATCTGAAACACAGAGAGGATCTTTCCCCATAGTTCTCGATACTCAATGCTCAACATCTAGTTTGACCTCTTTCGTAACCCAGCCTTTTGTCTTTCAAGATTTTGAGCTCAGCAAAACGTTGTTAGTTTGGTTGAAGTGTTCGACGCGGAAACTGGACACAAAATGGACAATGATGAAAGAGAGAAAAAGTGACAAAACAATCGCCAACATAAAACAGAAAGTACGACAGAAAAGAGAGACTATGAAACCATCATCTACGGAAGAAAATCGTCGCCTGGCACAAAGAAGAAGTCACTTTGAAGAAGTTGAGTGTCTTTTTTTTTCTTTTTGTAGCTCAGGCAGTGTTCGCTATTGAAGGAAAACAAGTTTAGTGTTCATTGACAATCACGCACGGCTCATCAAACGAGAGCAAAAATAATATGGTAATGAAGAAAATCTTCAATTGCCGAAAATTGAAAAGAAACACAACAAGATTTAAACAATAGGTCTGAACCATTAGTAGTCGTCCTCAGTGTCACTGGAGGTCTCCGTCTCGGCTGGGATCGGCTGCATCTTGGCGCGCTCGCTTGGGTAGTACGTCGACATACGCGCCGCCCACTGAATCACGTTGGAGTTGTCGNAAAAATCTGACGAAACAGTTTCTCGTCCTCCGCGCTCGGCGTGTAGCCCGACACGTACGGCTGCTTCGTAAGGCGGTCGTTGAGCTCCTTGATCGTAGACATGACGGCGATGGCGATGGTGTGTGTAGCAAACTTTAAAACTGAAAGAAATGAAAGCAAATGACAGAATATTTTTCAGTTTATACAAAACTGAAACAGCTGGTAATCTGGGAAATAAATGGTAATGCAGAGGGTGAATTTTACCCCAGCAAATGGCCGAAATGACAGGATGAGAAGAGCATCAAGGGGGAAAAAAAAGAGAGGAACGTAACAGATGCTTTGGAAGGAGTCCCTATAGATAATACATTGTGGTAACATAGAAAGAGTTTTTGACAGACGAACAATTATGTGCTTAGGCTTCCAACCTCACAACTGCGCAAAACAGGAGAATAACGTTGTTGAACTTGAACGGAAGCACCAAATCATTCCGCCTGAAACCACAAGCAGCGGAATCCCTGGCGACTTCCACAAACTTGTTGTGTATGCGGAGACGATCGTTTCGTCTAATACAACTGTGGCCTGCGCTGCAGCCCACCGCAACGCTCGAAAGACGCACCTTGCTCTTTATGTAAACGTGCAGAATAAGAAACACATTTGTAAACAGACCAGTCACTTTTTTCTGTTGAACAGCAGGGAAAACAGATTGCCCAAAGGGAAAGAGAGGAAAAAAAAAAAGTAGAGTCAAGGTAACAACAATAAAAGTAAAGGGAAAGCAACGGTATAGCAGACACAAGTCAATCAGAGAAAAAAAAAGAGACAAATAGACAATCCGGCAACAGCAAAATACAAAACAGTCTAAGAGCTTGTTTCCTGCCAATACGCCCAGTTGAAAAGGACATCGAGACTGCTCGGGTGGCCGTCGCCGCAGAGCTCGTCGTTCACCTCCCTTGCCAACGCCTCTACATCGAGCTTGAGCGGCCGTCGATGCGGGTTGAGCACACTGCTCAGCGTGGACGTGTAGATCTCATGGCCGAGCACCGGGTTCGCACAGAACGGTACAAGACTAGAGACGTGGCCGGCAAGAAAGAAAACGGCGTCGCCGACGTCGGCGAGGTGCTGCGCCTGTATGCACAGAAGTCGGATGCGGGCCAGCGACGTTGGCGGCATCAGCGCCGCGGCAGCGTCGAACTTTTTCTGCAGGCACAGGAGCTGCGCGGCTTTGCGGCGGTCAACTTCGTGTGCTGCGTTGCCGCTCGCGCCGGCTGGTGCATCTCTCTCTGCAGTGCTGCTCGTCGTCGCTGTTGCCTTCGCTGCGACCGGCTTTGCCTCGTTGTGATAGGCTTGGTGCTCCTCGTCGAAGGCGTGCAGGGTGTCGGCCAGACCGCGGCGGGCGAGGTAGGAGCGGATCATCTGCGCCAATACCTCCTCCTCGTCCTCCCCACGGTCTTGAATGACGGCCTCTTCCACCAGGCGCCACATGGCTGCCTCCGTGAGATCCATTGGGGAAGTCGGTTTTTTTTTGTATTTTCGATCCGTCGTGAAAGTGGGAAAGTACTTCTTCGTTCTTGCAAAACAAATCTGGTAAAAGCGTTCAAGTTAAAAGAATATTTTTAAAGACTTTTGCGTGTTTTATGTCGTTGGAAACACAGGAGAAAAGAATAGAGTCAAATAAGATAGCAAATGCATTTTAAAAAGCAGGAGAAGCTGGCTAATAAAAACATCGTCGCATGATGTGAGGAAGATTTGCTTTAAAACTAAAGCTCAGAAATCTTAACTATATCTTTTAAATTGATTGAAAATTACCAAACACCAACGCTTCTGTGTTGCCTCCCTTCGCCTCGCAACTTGAGCGCAAGAACATTGCATTTCAAATACAAAGGAAAAAAAATTTTTTACCTCCACAAGATTTGCACTTCAAGACTTAAAAAAAAAAAGGGATATCTAACGGATAGCCTCTCGCTCATTGATCCGTTCCTCTCGATAATTCAAACCGTTGAGATTGTTTTCACTCATCCTCATCAGCCCAAGTAATACTTTTATTCGTTGTCCTTTCTTTGTTGGTAAGCAAATAAATCAGTACAGTAAAGTTCGACAAAGAGAAAAGGGGAAGAAAAAGAGAATTCACAACTAATTTGTGGTACACATAAGTGTACCAGTTTACCTCTAAGTGCAATTACAAAAAGGAAAAGACATTTATGTTTCAATCTTCCGTACACCGCAGCTCCTCTCTCTTTCTCTACCATGATAACCACAAACATGTGCCGAAGCAGAGCACCCTTGTCCGCCCTTTCCCTCCATGCAACGATGTGCGACACTTGAAGTGTTGAAGAAAAGGAAAAGAAGAGTAGTAATTCTGGTTGAGATGAGGAGGATGCGTTGCGACAACAAATGCAGTACCCTGGTGTCGGGCGGATCCAAAACTTCACAAACACGAGCCTCGAAAAAAAAAAAAGATATATAAATCAAAAGAGAGTTAAGGACACTGAGTGTACCTGTAGCAATACAAGGCAGGCAAAAAAGAAAAGCAAAAGAGAAGAAAGAGGCACAGACAAAAACGCGATAAGTCAAGAACGGAGAAAGAGAACGCAAAAAAAGAAAAAAAGCGGCAAGGGTAGCGGGCCTGTGAAAGTCGAAAATGGTTTGCTTTTTACCTTGCACCCCATCGATTCTGTTTTCTGTTCGGTAATTTATGATTTTCCTTAAGGCAACAAAGCCACGAAAAAGTGTATTTCATACCTTCGCAGGCGAGCACGGAGAGGCAGGCAAGCAAGGAGCGGCAAACTGCCTGTCGCTTTTTACTTCGAACTTCTACGGCAGCGCGAGAAGTTTGGCTTGCAGGCAATGAGCACAATGATGATGATGATGACCACTACCACGGCGACAATCATGAGCGTCAGCTTCAGGTTCTTCATGCACATGTTACGCTTCAGCTCGGTGGAGCGCTGCTGGAACTGCTGCGCCTGGTCGGCCAGCGTCGACGACTTGTCCTGCAGCGTGTCGATGCGGTCGCCACGGGCTAGCACCTTGTCCATGTTGTCCATCATGACGTCCACCACCTGGTTGATGTCGTCATTCAGCGCCGTGATCTTATCGTTCTGCGGGTTGTTGTAGAACTCCATCTTCTGCTGCAGCAGCTTCTTGCCATTGCGCAGCTCCGAGCCCTGTGGACCGACGCTGCCGCGCACCAGCGGCTCCACCGCCTCCAGAAAGGCGTAGACGGTACGCATGCGCATGTCGCTGGTCGTCACACACGCAACAATGCGGCCCTCGCCGTTGCTGATGTAGTTGTAGTTCACACCGCCGTCCTTGTCCTCAATCGTCTTGCGGCGGTACTCCTTCGGCGGCACCGTGGCGATCACCTTCTGCATCGTCTCCGCCAGCTTCGGCTGCTCACCGGCCGGGTACTCGGCCAGCAGCGTCGTCTCGTCATTCACACAGCTATATTTGATCGGCATTGCTGCTTTGAGGGACTTGCAAAAAGGGAAAAAAGAAATAAAAAGGAAAGCTCACAAGAAGTCGAGTAAGAAACACTAACACAAAGAGCGCAGCGGGGAAAAGAAAAAATAACGCAAAATGCAACTTTAAGTGCACAGTAAGAAAGGCAAAAAAGCAGAAAAGCTAATGAAATTGAAATAAGATATGTATTTGTATTTTTTTTTGGAAGAAACGGAGAATTGCTTCGACAGCAGTGGACAGACGAAGGGAAAAATGGAAACAAGGAGAACGTTTTTCCCGAGGCAGAAGAAGACCACAAGCTCACGGACACACACATTGTGAAAGCGTGTTGGCTTTCTTATCGTTCAGTGTTTCTTGCCCTATACGCAACATCACCTGCAACTTTTCAAAGATGCAGTGCGCATGAAAAACCTTTGGATTGGCAGTTAAGCGGCGTGACGGCATTGTCAACACGCGTTGTCTGAAGACGCTAAGGAAATTTTTAAATTTAATCAAAGGTAATTAGTTTACAAATCTATGGAACAGCCGTCTCTCATTAAGCCGTTCAGAAGCAAGGTTCTGTCAAACTAGCAGAAAAAAAGATAAGAAGTCGATTGTCATGGGAAAACATTTTAACAGATGCGACGTCACCTGCTTTTTTTTTTTTCTTGAGCTGGTAAACAACGTGGAAATCGTCGCCTGTGTGTGTCTCACGACGCATTATAGTGTTCTATGCTTGCTCAGTCAGCAAAAAAAAAAAAAAAGATCGCGTTGTAGCGTCTCTGACGAACGGTGCTTTGCAAAGTTTTCGCCTGTTAGCGAGCACAGTTGTAGCACGTCGTCGCGCCGCTGTCGTTTGATGCCGAGCAGCCACGGCACACCCTACGCCCGCACGCGTCGCACACCTCGGAGCAGTGCACGCACACGCGGCACAGACACATGGCGCATTGCGTGGGGGTGGAGACGCCGCACATGACGCACGCGTTCTCGGCTACCTTGCTGCGCTGACAGTACAGCGACCAGTGATTTTTGATGGACAGCGGCGACGTGACACTCCCGAGCGGAAAAGGACCGAATGTCCGCGGCGGCAGCGGGAGACCAACGAGAGTGGCTGACCACGTCTCCGACTCGCTGTGGATGCAGAGGTGCGGGTAGTTCCTCGGACAATCAATCGTGACGTCGAACGGTGAGTGCTGGCAGAAGATTTCCCGCAGCAGCTGCGCGATGGCGTCGGCGACTTCGTGCATAATGTGGCAGGGGCACCGGAAGGGCCCATGAACGGGGCACGGGTTATGGCGCGTGTGATGCAGGATGTAGTGGCTGGCAGCCGAGCCGTCGGATACCTGGAGCACCACCGTGCCCGCCTCCACAGACACCACAGACGGGTTGTAGAAGAACGCGAGTCCAGGGAACTCAGCCGAGTTAAACTGCCCACAGGCATCCAACACGTGCCCTCGAAGGGAGAGCAGGGACGAAAACTCTCCGCTGACGATTTGCGCGCGGACGTGCGGCGGCACATGCCGCGAATATGATTCGATCGCGGTTGCATCGCCCTCGCCTTCCCCGCGTGACCGCTTGCGCGGCGCCGTCGAGTCATGCAGCGGGAGGGCAGCTTCAGTGTGGTCACCGTCGTAAAAATACTCACTCATTCTGTTTTTGTACAAAGAATGACGGGCTGTTTCTCTTTCAACAAGGTGCTTAATACGGGCAACGTTCTGCGACGCGCCGGCAGCACCCAAAATGCGCTTCTTTCTGTTTCCATGTAAGACAAGAGTTTTGAGGAAAAGCGTTGGCAAGCACAGTTGTAGCGCAGAAATAAAGGAGGCGTAGACATTCTGTGGCACTCGATGCAGATCAACGTTGCCGGCCCTTTCTGCATCTGAAAGCACTCTATTTTTTTTTTTACGCGTTTTAGATTGGCGCACTCCGTGTCCCCTTCTTTCTCGTGCGGGGGAGTTAATCAGACCAACTCCACAAAAACATCTTTGGCTGTGTAGGAAAGCCGTTCGTATGGCGACCTCGGTCAGCTCCACAGACCGAGATAAAGAGATGAAAAGCCACCTGGTGCTGGCAACGCAACTTACCGCCGAGTAACTTGATTTTCTTTTTCTTTTTTCTTCGAGCTTTAGGGATCGAAAAGGCAGAGAAAAAACAAACGAAAAAAATATATCTCTGAAAACACCAAAAAAATGCTGTCCTTTCGAAATCACGTTTGCCGTCAGCAGCAAACTCAGAACACAACGCGATACATGTGGGAAGCAGCTTGTACGGGAACAAAAATAAAGGAAAAAAAAATCTGAGTAATTCTGTGTAAAATCTGCTCACATCTATGGAGAAAATTCTATGCGCCGAGAAAAAGAAAAGAAACTTAGTTTTGAAAAAAAACTTTTCCTACATTCTGAGTAAAAATTAAAACATTTAAAGCAGTGTCGTTGGTTTGTTCTATGGAAAAGGAAGAAAAATTATTCTGCCTCGCGCGAGCGCTTGCGATCCTCCAAGGCAGCCTGCTTCAAAAGCTTCACACCTTCCTCCTTCGAAATTGTCTGAATGCGGCTCATCTTATTGTGGAAGAAGATGCCCAACACTTTATCTGCCACATCCACCAACTCCGTCTTAAAGGTGGCGACGAGAAACTGGCACTCGTCTGCCTGCCGCTCCATCAGCTTCGCCACCGCAGTGCGGTACTCCGCATCGAGGGCGGCGTCGATCTCGTCGAAGAGGTAGAAAGGGGCAGGATCGCAGCGCTGGATGGCAAAGATAAGCGCCAGCGCCACAAGCGACTTTTGCCCACCGCTCAGCTGATCCAGGTTGCTCACCGGAGCGCCAAGGCCAAAGCAGACGCGGATGCGCGCACCGGTGAACGGGTCGTCCTTTTTGTTGGCCGCACCCGACGTCACAAGCTGAAGCTCTGCCGAGCAGTTCTCAACGCCGACGAGCTGCTTAAACACCTCCTCAAATTGGTACTGCACCTGCTTGTACGTGCGCTCAATCGCCTCGTCCTTCTTCGTGTCTAGGTGCCGCATCAGCTCGTGGATGCTCTCCAGCTCGTGCGATAGCGTCTCCTGTTGCGAGGTCAAATCCTTCATGGATTCCTGGAGAGCCGCGTGCTGGTCGATTGCCTTGCGGTTGACGTGCGACAGCTTCTTCAGCTCCTCGTTGACCATCTTGAGGTGGTACATCAGCTTGCCGAGAGACGCGTTCTCGTACTTGGCCACACTCTGCGGCAAGACGCCAAGCTGGCGAATCTTCTGTAGCGCCTCGTCGCGCCGCTGCACCAGCAGGCTGCGCTGCATCTGCGTCTTATCCGCCATTTCCTTCCGCTCCTGTAGCTCGCGGGCGGCGCCGAACCGCTTTGCTGAGAGTGCGTCGAGCTGCGCCTGCATCTTTTCGCGCTCTTTCGAATTACGAGCAATGTCGTCGTCAAGCTTCCGCAAACGCGCCGCCAGCAGGTCACTCTCCGCCTTCACAGACGCCAGTTCGCCACCCGCCGCATTGCTCGCACGCTGCGACCAGTTCAGCTCGCGGAGGCGGTCCGCGACGACAGCCTTGCGCCGCTCCACGTGCCGCGCGGTGTCCTCCAGAAGCTGGATCTCCGTAGCAAGCTGAAGCACCTCTGCCTGCATGGCCGACGATGCCACACGCGACGAGGAGACGCTCTCGGCAAGCGCCTCCATCTCGCGCTCCTCCTGCGGCGTCCACGCGCTCTTGAACTCGTCCTTCAGCTCTTTCTTCAACTCCCGCACAGAGTCCGTTGCGGAGGAGATGGAGTTTTCGACCGCTTTCTTCGTCGCGATCAAGTTGGCCTTGAGTGTCGCCAAACGCGTCTTGCGGTCCTCAATCATGCGAGACTCACGAAGGCGGACGTCCGCCTGCATCTCCGTCGAGACGTTCTGGCTGCGTAAATTCTCCACCTCGTTCAGCACGTCCGTGATCTGCTGCTCCACCGTTGCCACCTCCTGGCACAAGCTGTCGAGCTTCGCGCGACTCGCCTTCAGCTTCTCTGCCACCTCTCGCTCACGATCGCGAATCGGCAGCTTCATGTTCCGCTTGTCGATAAAGCCGCCGGTAATGCCGCCCCGCCGTCCCAGCTGGTCGCCGTCCACGGTGATCGCGTCGCACTGCAGCTCCCGCACCACCTCCGTCGCCGCCTCCAGCGACGCAACGACAGCCGTGCGGCCAAACACCTCGGCAACGACGCCAGCGTAGCGGCCGTCGTACGTTAATTTCGACAACAGCGGCGAGCACTCGGGTGTTGATTTAATGTCGCGCGGCTTTCCGTTGCACGTGTCCATCGGAAAAAACGAGATACGCCCGGGCTTGCGGCGCTTGTTCATCTCGGCGAGGAGCGTGGTGCTGACGTCGAAGGAGTCCACGACAACATTGAAAAGCGTGTTGCCTGCCGCAATTTCCGCAGCGGTCTTGTAGCCCTCCTCCACCGTGATCAGGTCGATGAGGGGACCGTGAACGGCGGCAGAAATATTGGCGTTGCGCATTTCGTTCAGAATTTCCTGCAACGACTGCAGACCTTGGCGAATATCCTGTCGGACAGCGCGCTCCCACTGGTGCTTCGTGCTCCGCGCCGCCTCGTCAAAACGCTGCACCACGCTTTCCTGCTCGTGCACCGCCTGCCAAATCCGGCGCCGCTCCTGATTGAGTTGGTCACGCCGCAGGAGCGCACTCTTGATTTTCTTCTCGTGCTCCTGAAGGCTTTCGTCGACGTTTGCGGTGGAAAGCTGCGGCGCCGCGATTTGCGTTGCAATTTCTTTGCTCTCCTTTTCGACGCGCTCCATTTCGTGTGAGACCGAGGTCAGCTCCTTCTGCGACTTTGCGATCAGCGACTGGTTCTTCTCAATTTCGTCGTTCAGCCACTTGTCGCGGTCATTTTTATTCTTGAACAGCTTCGTACGATTGCGGCGCTCCTGCAGCCGCTCGAGAACTTTGCGCTGCGTCTCCACTTCGTCGTACTTCGCCTTTGCTGCAGCCTCCTTTGCCTGAAATTGGGACTTTTTCACTTCCAGCGACTGCGTGGACTGGTGCAACGTTTTTTCCAGCTCCATTGCCTCTTTTTGCAGCGTCTCCAGCTCACGGTTGTTGCGCGCGGTTTTTCCGGCGGCGTCTGTGGCGTCCAAGTCCGCAATGGCCTGCTTGCTCGTCAAGGCGCCGATGTCGTTCTCGACGGTGGTCTTCTCCGCCTCAAGCCGCGCAATTTGAGTGGCTACATCGGCCACCTTCTGGGAGAGCTGCGCAATTTCCTGCTCGGAGGCTTCGTCGGAGTCGTACGTTTTGTTGAATAGCAGCGCCTTCTTGCTCCACTCCTCTTCCAGTTTCTGCAAGCTCTCTTTCGCATTTTCAAGCTCCGTGTTAAAAATGCAAAATTCGATGCAGCGCTTTTCGCGGTCCGCGTCTTGGAACTGCTTCAGCTCGCTTGTCTCGGCCTCCAACTCCTCCAAGCGCTTCGACAACTCTGAGATCGCCTCGGCAATCTGTGTTTGCTTCAGCTTTGTGTCGGCCAGAATTTTCTCGCTCTCGCTGCGGCGAGCTTCGTACACTTTGGTGCCCGCAACGTCCTTGATCAGCTGATATCGGTCTTCCTCGCTCATGTTCACCAGGCTCACAATTTTGCCTTGCTCCACAACGTAGTACGGGTTGCTGGAGGAAAAGCCCGCGCTTTCCAGCAACTGGTGCACATCGGAAGCCGAAAATTTGCGATCGTTGACGCGGAATTCGTCTTGCTTCAGCCCGACCGTGCGTCGAATGCGAACCTCGGGCTCCTCGGAGCGTCCGGGAATGACAAGACGTCCGTCAGAGTTGTCAAACACAATTTCGACGAAGATGGACAGCGCCGGTCGCCCGCTGCCCACGTGAAACAGTTCCTTGCGCTCTGCTGCGCGCAAGTTGACAAACTTCTCGTTGAGCACAAATTGAATTGCAGCAAAGAAGTTGGACTTGCCAGATCCGTTCTTGCCGACAATGACGTTTGTCTTTGGGGACAAGCCATCGGGGAACGACTGCTCGCGGTAGGACCGGAAGCCGGAAATGATAATATTCTTAATAAACATGGCAGACGTTGATTGGCTTCGAAAAAAAAAAAGAGAGAGAAGATAAAGCTGTCAAAGACGCTTCTATATCTGCAAGTTTTATGTGTAAATCTATGATTTTATTCTGTAAAAAAAAATAAAGACAGAAGAAAGGGAGGAAAGAAGAGAATCATAGAAGATGAATAATAAAAGATGAACGGAGGAACAAGACAGACTAAGCTTGATGACCAGCCCAACATTTCTTTTAAATTTAATTTCGGCAACTGAAAGAGGCTGATTGACATCCATACAGATGCGACATTCTTTCCTTTTTTTTTTTTAGTACAAAACAAATCAGCTTTTTAATTATTTACATCTGATGCATAACTAAAGAAGACCTTGAACGTTCTTCGTCGTAACCTTCCTTAAACCGTGTCGAGCTCCATCTAGAAATCTGTAGCTGAGTTAAAAAAAAAAGTGGTATTGATCTTTTACCACTGCCTGCAGATAACATCGGAAAGGGATAAAGCACACCGATCTGTGCCGAAGGAACAAGTTTAGTGCTAAGATAAAAAATAAAAAAACCTTTTCTCACAATGCCCCCCATTCGGCGTTAATAACAAAAAAGGAATTACGGACGCGATGGTCAGTTGGAGAAAAAAAAAAAGCAGGACAAGGGAGTGCACACGGGACCGCCCAAAAAAAAAAAAAAAAGGAAAGCACTGCTAATTTCCGTAAGGTGTGGTTTGTTTATTTTCGCTCGCCAACTCAATACATCACTACATCGAGGATCCACCGAACCAGCCAGAAATCTCATTGAATGTTAATCGCCGGAGAAATCTATAAGAAAACCACAGAAAACCTTGCCGGCAAGGAAACGGATTGTACAATCGAGTTCGCGAGTGCGAGGGTCTGCGAAGTCTCCGCATAGCTAGCCTGCCAAAAAAAAAAAGGGAAACGCCTTATGTTTTTCCTCAAAAAACTTGATCTTGCGTTGCCTTAAAAACCGCAAATTCGGGCACTAACACCTAAAAACTGGTTTTTTTTTGTTTGTGTGTTGCTTCGCTTTGCACAATGTAGGCGCTTTTACAAAAGAAATTAGTGACAATCGTTATGGCAACGTGACAGACTACAACCGTGGATGATGTACTATAGAAAGGAAGGGCACCAAAGAGCAATAATAAGATACACGAGTAGCACGTGCTTGGAATCGAGTAGCTGAAAGACACCTCACGAACGTCTCTTAGGTGATGTGCAGGGATGGGAATGCAGGGGTAAACTTTGCAAAGCTTTGATGTCGAGAAACTAAGAGCAATATTGTTGTCAAGACGGCGCGTTTGCAGTATCGTTTATCGCAATCAAAGCTTACTGTAGAATAAAACCTGCACACGGGATTTAAAAAATAAGAAAAGGATAAAGAAAAAGCTCTCAGAGGCTAACCTCACAAAAATCAATCCGAATGTGGTCACCGCGTTGACTCGCAAGCGCTGTTCACAAGACGTCGAAACATCGTTTCCATTCGTGCAACGCAAACTACACGACTTTCAACAGAGAAACAAGTTTGCGGCGATTGTACGTCTTCGGTAGTGCGAGAGCTTTAGACAAATAGAAGATAGTGATCGTGCACTTGCGCCTTGCCAAAACGCATATTAAAAGGAAAAATAAAGAGTCAACTCCAGCATTGACTGGTGATTCCTTAAGGGCCAAGGAGAACGAGTACGAAGTAGACAACTCTTCTCACAATAAGTGGTTGCCGAACCCTTCAGTGAAAAAAAAAAGGAAAATGTGCTGGATAGGTACTTCGTACATGCTAGCAAAAAGAGACCGTAACTGCGCAGAATGCAGTCCATTAGTATCTATTCCAAAAAAAAAAAGGACTTGAGCAGTGCTGGTTGTTTGCAACTGAGCTTGAAACTCACCTTTGCATTTTGAGGTCAATTGGTCCTCCGCATTTGACATGGCTCTTAATATCATCTTCAGCAAGCACAATTGGAGCAAAGTTTCGTTTGGCCACCGAACTTACCACAACGACCATCGCCTGCAACACAACTAATTTTCATTTACAATGACGTGACTGAAGTCCAGCCGGAGCCAGCAACTTAAAGGAACTGCCGCCTGAACACACGATAGATACTCGATAGGAAGCTAATCTTGCTACCAAATTTTTCACTCCGCCAATCAGAGAGGATGAATATAACCACAAAAAGAGGTCCTCACAAGAATACATTAATTCATCTCTAAAAAGGTTGCTCTGAGAAAGCAGGGAGAATAGAGCTGCCGTCCGCAGATTTACGTGTTCACGCTTCGTGAGGAAATCGGAGTGGGTGAAGACTTCAACAAAACCAACGACCTCAGCGCCGCGTGTGCCAGCAGTACAAAAATACTACAGACTCCCCCCCCTCTTCACAACAAAAAAAAAAAACGAAAGCCGCACAGCCGCCACACTTAGCAAGGAGGAGGGGGGGGGGGAGCGGTATACAGCAGCTTTCGGTAGGGTTGCTCTCGCTTTCAAAACGCTGATGATGATGCTGATGGTGGTGCGCTGCAGCTTTCTGTTGAGCAGGAGCTGGTGCGCGAGATGATCATCAGCGCGATCGCCATGCGCGACAACGAGATGCTTGCGGCGACTCAAGAGACCGGAGGGACGCGCCGGCCCATGCTGATCGAGGAGGAGATGGAGTCGAACAACTTGTTCTGGCTGAACGGCCCGAGCGGGAGCGGGAAGACGTTCACCGTCCGCTCCATCGTCACCGCCATCCGCGCGTATGTGGAGGAGAGCAAGGATCGCATGGCGAGCATGGCGACCATTTCCGAG
>JASAOP010002329.1:0-14502 GCA_030849055.1 Crithidia thermophila | reverse complement strand
ATCCTGCCGCGGAGTACTTCAACGTGTACCACACCACCACCGCGTATCTCTGCCGCGCGTTGTTTCACGACATCTTCAATTACATGCAGCACCGCGCTATCGTCATCGGTTCACCCTCCGAGTTTGCAAAGAACAACCAGTACAACGATCCGTATGTGAAGGTGCAGTCTAAAGAGATTGCCGCAGCAACGAACTTCCGTTTGCCCCAGCCGTGGATCGCGGGTGGCTTCTTGCTGATCAACTCTACGGTATTCCGCGATGTGCCGTTTGATCCGCACTTGTTGTACGTCTTCGATGGCGAGGAAGTGCTTTTTGCCTCGCGGCTGTGGACCCACGGCTACAATCTGTACTCCCCACCTATCTGCCTCTGCTTCCACATCTACGGCCGTACCAGCGCGCCGAAGCTGTGGGACAATAATCACTTGTGGTACTGGACCCAGGATCAGGTGCGGCCGCGATTGCAGTACTTGTTGCGGGCTCATCTCAAGAATCACTCAGAGGTGATGGTGCCTGCTGACACGCAAAACCCGTATGTGACGATTGATGTGAGTCGGTATGGCATGGGCAAGCAGCGGACAATCGAGCAGTGGTACGAATACGCGGGTGCAGACCCGATTCGCCAGACATTAGATGGGAAGTGGTGCGGCCTGCCTTGATCATTGTCATTCGTTATTGGGAATGAGTTTGCTCGTTGATATGTCCTTGTCAGGCAATTCTTTTTTTTTTTTCCTCATATGTTATGTTTGTCTAGCAACAAAAAAAAAGGTGAAAGAGATGTGCGGTACTTGCAACCGAGAAGGTTGGGATAAAAATAAAAAAGAATCGATTAGATTGCATGAGCATAGCAGTTTGTGTGTCTAGCTTAAGAATTGCGTTTGTTTTTTAGTCTGGAGACATTTTCGCGCTGGACTAAACGGCGTCGTTACAACAACAAAAGACATTTACAAGTGTTACGCTTTCAACATGTACATTTCTTCGGAGTACTTTTAAATCCCTTTTCTTTTCTCTCTCTCTCTCTCTCTCTTTGTCGTGCCCTCGTACGTTCTGTACTCGCACAGCGCGGTGCCGTTAAACCTATTTTACAGTTCACGTTAGTAAACGGCGGTTTTATTATTCAATTTTGTCATAGATTTCCGAATACCTTTGACATCTCTTTTTTTTTTTTCTGTCTCTTTTGTTTCATCTGGTTGCATCGCTACTGTTGCTGCAGTACTGCGAAAAAAAGCCAATCCAGAAGCAAGAGAAAACAGTGAAGCATAGAAAACATTTTGAAGGTAAACACTATTCCTTCTCAGCTGCTTCATCTAGTCGCAACTTTAATCTTCAATTTTCTTTTACTTCGTTTTTGTTGCGTCACCTCCTTTTCTCTGTAGTTTTTTATTTTCTCTTCAGCGCGATAACTGCTTTTTGCGCATCTGTTTTTTTTTTTTGTTTTCGCTGGATGAACGTACAGGGTAGCTCCTTTCTCGCTTTATCTTTACATTACAGTGAGTGAGACATATCTTTTCCTGCCTTTACCATATCACAACACTGTCTTCTCAGCGCATAGCTTTCTGGTAGTTCAGATAAAAAGCCACAGTATACAATTTTTTTATTTTCTTACTCACCCTCCTTAACATTTTTCCTTTTTCGCGCTTCGTTCTCCCTTGAGTCATAATTAGAGAATGATGAAAGACAGAGGGGACCAACCGGTTGATGCCCGACCAAGCTCGGCAAGTGGAAAGAAGGTAGTCGTCCACACCTCATCCTCTCGAGCAGTGCTTCCACTCCCCCCGCAGTCCTCCGATGCAGACGCTACGAAGACACACGATGAGAGCGGACCTGTCACTTCTTCCGGCATCTCACCGTTACCGGCAGCCACGTTGGAGGCAGAAACGAATGCTGCGACTTCGCGTACGTGTGTTCATTCCGCTGCGGAAGAAGATGCGCCATCTGCTGTGATAGCAGAAATGTTGCATGGCTGCTCATCTGGCCCTGCATCACCTGAACCTTTGACAAACGGTGATCACCGAGAGCAACAAAACCCGCTACCGGTCCTATCATCCCCACAGCAACACCAGCAGCAGCAACACCAGCAGCAGGGACAAAGGGAAGTGAAAAAAAGCGAAGAGCCCCTGTCAATCACACGGGAGACAACATTGTGCAGCTCCTCTTCATTTCCTCCGCCTCCTCCCACGTTGCCGGTGCAGGCGTCACCGTTGCAGCGTCCAGTAGCGCGGTCGTCTCGCAATGCATCTTTTGCCGCCAACACAATTCAAGCACCAGCAACAGCCGCAACATCCGCCCCATCATCCTCATCATTATCTGGACCCGCTGCAGCACAGCGTCCGGCGGCTTTTGGTGGTGTCACTGCGGAGTCTCAGCGTGTGCCCAGGGGCGTGACATCGCGCACGAATAGCAGCAACAGAATTCACACGAGCTCTTTAATCACCACTTCTCGTCCTGTGCGACACCATCTCCATGGCTTCTCGCAAGCCTCTACCTCTCCCACCATGCGCCACACAGCCACGACCGTCTTTCCGGTCTCCACCTCCGCTTCCCTCGCCGTCACTTCGCAGCAGCAGCAGCAGCAGCAGCGCAGCGTTAAGCACAGCCACAGCAAAGTCCTGTCCGCGAGTTATCGAAGTCCGTCGTTTTCCCAGCAGCTGTACCGCCTACTGCGGCTGTGTTTCCTGCGGCGCTGGACGTGGCACATGTGGCAGGTCTGCGTACGCGTCTACGGCGGCCGTCGCCTCACACGCAGTGGTGATGAGAGCGCCGAGGAAGAAGAAGAATTTTATGGTGACGATGACGATGTGCAAAGCGCGTACGTCGAGGAGGAAGAGGAAGGCAGCATCAGCGATGTGGAGTACAACTACACCGACGTGTACACTCTGGACGAGATGGATCGTCTGGCACGCACCGAGACGAGACGACCACGCCGACCCGTCGAGCTGGAATCAGCAATTACAGGGTTTGCCGTGCATAGAGGGGAGGATGAAGAGGAAGAGGAAGGCGTACACGGCAATGGTGGACTCAACAGGGAAAGCAACGATGATGCTGATGATGTCGCTGAGGGTGAGCACAACGAGGAAGTGCTGTCGTACGACCGTGGCAGCAGCAGCGGCGTTGGCGGCGGCGGCGAAGCAGACAGTCTTTTTGGTGCTGGTGGGTCGGCGGAGAGCACGGCGGAGAGGCTTCTTCGCAGTGGGCTGGAGGGGCGAGTGGAGGTGCCAGAGGAGGGCGGCACGGCTGCAACGACGGCTGCTGCGACGGCTCCGACGCAGGAACCACGCCGCCGCCTGGGCACCGTGCATCACACGGAGCAGCCCGCTGCGTCTCTTCACGTGGGGTCTGCACTTGGGCAGCAGCCGGCACGGTCTCGGCGCACGAACCGCGCCTCCAGTGCCGGTCGTTCGGCGGCCGGTGGAGCAGGGATCGGAGCAACCGCAGCGAGAGGGAGTCAGGCAACCAGCACAGGCAGTAGGGGAGGAGGAGGGCACACGTCTCATCGAGTGGCCTGGTCGCTAGCGGACATGTGCCGCCTCTTCTTTACCTTCTTTTTCTGCTGCTGCTGCTGTCTCTGCTGCCCTCCTCGAGGAAACAGTCGTGATCTTCTCCGTTCCACGCAGTGCCGCTACCGATGGGTGAGTCGCCTTGTGTATCTGGCACGGGTAATGTGGATGCGCCACCGATGTTTGTGCGGGTGCCTCGCTGCGCTCCTGTGCGTGTTCCTGTGGTTCGTGGTACTGCCCATCGCCGCCGTTGTTGGCACGGCGCTGATGGAGAATGAGGAGGTTTTCGTGAGCCGTATGATGGTGCTGGGCCTTCCTCGCGAGGTGGCCGCACACCCGGGACCCACCGCCGTGATGGTGCAGGTACCAGGCCCGCTGCAGCTGCGCGATGTGGACGGTCCGAGCCGCGGCAAGCCGCCGCACGATGCCCTGGCGGCCCTGGCAGCTGCGCAGGTGCGACAGCTGATGCTCCACACGACCCAGCTCAGCTTCGCTCAACGGTACCTCGCCTTTCCCGTGCCGCTGCTGCGGCGGAATTTAAAATTAAACCCATCGCAGCTGCCGTCGTGGACGCTGTACGCCGTGGAGAAGGCGTGCGAGGAGTGTATCGAGGATGCTGGTTACAGCGCCGCCTTTGCCATGTCCAGCGCGGCTGGTGCTGCGACAAGTTCCCCCGCTGAGGCAGCACCAGCGCGGCCCACGGTGCAGCCGCAGCCGCAGCCGTCTTTTTCCCCCTTGATGCTGCCGTTCTCTGCCCTCCCCGCAATTCCACGCGGCGTCTTCGTGACAACAGACGCGCTGCTGGGCAAGATCGGGCCGATGCTGCTCGCCATCGCCAGCGTCACGGACGATATTGCGGTGGAGGCGGAAATTTCGCAGTGGCGATGGTTGCCGCAGCCAACGCAGCAGGCAACGGTGATGCGTGGGCTGCGCAGTGGCACCGCGCCGCGGCACGTGGCCGTGCTCGGCATCCCGTCCACGGACGAGCCGGCGCGCGCGGCACTGCGGCAGGCGCAGCGGCAGACGTGGCTGTCCTACCACGACGTCGCGCAGCATGGGAACGAGTTTCGTGGATCGCTGCTGGTGCTGTACGTCTTCGCCGCGTCCGAGCGTCCGCGCGTGCGCTCCTCTCCACAGCCCGCACCTCCTGGCCCATCCTCTCCGGCGAACGCAAAACTACAAGAAAAAAAGGGAGGTGGCGAGCTCCCCGCCGCAGGTCCGTTGTTTGGGTACGTGAGTAGCGACACGCAGCGGCTGCGCGAGGATGCGTCGATGCTGCTGCCCACGTTCTCCGACCTGACACGCGCTGCGCAGCATCGTGTACTGCAGCCGTTGGTTCGTCCTGTTGCTGCTGCTGCTGCGGCGGAGGCTGCCCCGTCCACCGCCGCCACCACTCCGCTTTTGGACAAGGCCGCTGAGGAGCTTTTGTCGCCGTACCTGCGCCGTCGTATGCGCCTGCGTGCGAACTGGCGGAACGGCGACGTCGCGGACTCGCCCTGTGAGCAGGTGGAGGAATACCCGGTGGAAGTGCGTCATCCCGTCACGGGGAACATCACCGATGTACAATTTTTCTTGCTGGAGAACATCACAAGTTTCTTAGGGCTTCCCGTGACGCCGCTGTACACCACGCCAGCGCAGCTGGTCTGCCACGCGTCGACGGCGCTGTGGCAGGAGGCGCTGACGCACCGCAACGTGTTGTGGGTGGACATGATGACCGACCGCAAGCCGCGGCATTCGCTGAAAAAGCTCGGGGACACCAGCAAGTGGGACCTGCCCGTGGAGGTGGGGATGAGCCAAAAGCTGATCCTGTGGCTCAGCTACGCCTTCCACGCGTTTCCCGATGTCCCTTTTCTTCTGAAAGGCGACGACGACACGTACCTGAAGGTGCCGCAGTATTTGAATGACATTTATTACCTGCACCGCGGACGCAGCAGCGGGCGTGCGCTGGAGCAGCTGACACAGCCAGCCTCGGCAGACGCAGACAAGGATACGCCCCACTGGATGCGTCGGGTACTGTCCAAGAGCACCACCCCTTCCCCAACGAAAGAAAACTATCTTCTCGTACGTGCCACGGAGGAGTGCCTGTACTGGGGCAGCCTGCGCCGCTGGAATGGGGAGATGTACTTCAGTGCGGGGATGCTGACGCTGCTGCACCGCCGCTTAGTGCAGGCCGTGCTGGAAGGCCGGCCGGAGTTTAACAACGACGCCGTTCGACTCTCCACGCGGCCCTACAGCCCGCTGTCGGCCCACTCCTACTACGCTGCCATGATGGATCACGAGGATGTGATGCTGGGCAAGTTGCTCGCGGAGCGTCGCATGCGTACGCTGCAGCTGTGCCCGTACTACCGCTCGTGGTACATCTGGGAGCCATTTGATCGCTTTCACGATGTCCGCCGCGGCCGCATGCGCAATGTGACGTGGTCGACGGTAGCGGCGCACCGCAGCACCCCGGCGGACATGCACTACTTCCACTACTTCTTCCAGGAGGAGTACAAGTACGGTCGGGACAGAACTGATACCACAAAAACGAAACAGAAGACGAAGGAGGAGGCTGCAGCGGAGGGCGGTGGTGATGACGCCCGGGTGGATCGTCGACAGCTGGAGGACGTGCAGGCGCGGCAGCGAGCACGAGCGTGGCTGGAGGCCCAGCAGCAGCAGCGCTTTGGGCACGTCCTCGCAGAACCGCCGGCCGTACAAGCAGAAAAAGGGCATACCAATCTGCAGAACGCGCGTGGCGGTGTCGGTTTGTCGGGTGTGTTGTCCGGCGTCGAGCAGCAGTGGTCGATGCGCGGGCTGCCGGATGTGCTGTGGAGTCCGCCGCGCGAGATGAACCACACGCCGCTGCCGTACGTGCGCTCTGCCAGAGATGGCGTGGCGGTGTACGAGGTGGAGTATGTGCCGTTTTCGGATGGGTATTTGGTGTTGGATGGGTGGGTGGCGAACACACACCAGCGCAGCAGTAGGTAGTTAAAAAAAAAAAAAACGGAGAAGGATAATGAAACTCATTAAAAGTCCTTTTTAAATTCAACGTGAAGCAAAGAAAGGACGGTGTTGGGCTTCGCCAATGTGCTTTTTTTTTTTTCTAGCTCCAGCCCCTGTGCTGGCAAGCTTTAAATTTTCTCTTTACTATTTGTTTTCATTTCGAAACAGCTGTGCTCGCTTTGCTGTAATAAGGTTTTTCTTTTTTTACTGCTTTACTAAAATGTCCTGATCACAAGAACAACAATAACCCTAAAACTTGTAACAAAAAAAAAAGGTGAGGAAGCAGGTAGTAATATTTTTTTAGCGGGAGAGTCGATGACAGTGTAATACTCAGCTTACGTTGTGTGATAAGAAATCGCGTGCAGCGCAATGCACGGCCGTACAAGGAAAAAAAAAAAAAGAGAACATTAAGTAACGTTGAAGAGGGTCAGTAGTGAACTGCAATTATGAATCGCGCTCTTTTCAATTCTTTGCACGGATTTAACCTGCTTCTGTACTTCGTCATCCTCCTGACCCCCCTTTGCCGCATCTCTTCCACGTTTGCACATACACTTGCACGCACACACCCGGCCACACACACTTTTGTTTTAATTCTGAAAGCTGAAATTGTCTTTTGGTAAACATTGCTGCGCAAGGCGAGACAAGTGACCTTTCCTGTTTTTGACACTTAAGAGCGCAGTTAACTCACAAAAGAAAAGAGATTAGAATTGCCCACTTTAATAAGAATTGAGTAGGTGGAAGTAGAGCAACAGTCAGTTCTCACTTTTTCAATTACGTTTTAACACCTTTTTTTTTTCTGCACTTTTGAGTTCATTGCTTTCCCCTTTTTTTTTCTTTATGCAGAGCACTTTGCTCCCCCCTTTATTTTTCTGTCTACACAATCCGCTGGAGAATTAGTTTTCACTGAACCTGAACATACTTGTGCAACTACCTTCTGCAATTTTCTTTGCCTTTTCCGAGTAAGTAATTACGACGGTTTTACTATCAAAAGAAGACAAACTCACAAACTTGCAGGATGGACAGGGCCCAACATGGGCTGGGGGCCATCAACCTTCCTCACAGCTCCGGCCTCTCCTCCTCTTCTACTGCCTCTCCGCGCTTCACGGAAATGGTGGGCGGCCGTAAGCCACCGGCACCGCACACGGACGTTTCCGTTCCGCCATCGCCTGCACGGCGTCACTGGCGCCGGCGGCTGCGGCTGTGGCTGTGGCACCTCTACGCCGTGCCACGTCGAAGCGTCCTCGTCGGTCTTGTTGCCGCCATTTTGGTTTTAGTCTTTTTCATCTTCTCCATTGTGCAGTTTGTACATCGACAGGGACCGTTCATGATCTTCATCCGCGTTCCTGCCGTGGAGACACTGGCGGAGCAGCTCTCCCCACCGCTGGACGTGCTGGAGCTGCCTTTCCTCGACCTGTGCAACGCAGCAGAGGTGATGGAGACGCACATCCGCAAAGCTAACGGCACAGCGGAGCGGCGACGGCTTGCCCAGATGACCAATCTGATGGATCGCTACAATCATGTGCCGGCGGACGGCGGCGCATCGGCGCTTCGGTGGAGTAACGCGACCGGGCTGCCCGTTGCCTCCTCCAGCCGCAGTGGGCCGGTGCGGGTGCGTTTCTTAACCGCCTCTAGCAAAATTAACGACTACGTTCACATCGCCACGACGGCCGCCACGATGGCGGGGGCCAAGTTCGAGATGCTGGGCCATAATTGGCGCTACTTCTCCTTTAACAAACGCATGAGCGCGATGCTGTCCTACGTGAAGCTGGAGGGCTTGACCGATGCGGATGTGATTGTCGGGATGGACAGCGACGCGCTCATGAGCGGGGAGGACGCCTACGGCTTCATGGAGGCTTTTGTTGCCTCCACGGCAGCCAGCGAGGCCGAGCACTTGTCCTACCGCGTACGTGACATTCGCCTGGGTAAACGCATGCCGCCGATGGTGTTTAACGGCGAGTACAACTGCATGCGCGATCAAATCACCAAGAACCTGACGGAGTGCCAGGCACCGTACCGCGTGCTGGAGAAGATGTCTGTCGACTGGGCCGCAACGCACAACGTCACGCTGACGTCCGACTTTACAAAAGATTTAAACAGAAATCAGTATTTTAACGCCGGCGTGTTTGTGGCTCGTGTGTGGGCGCTGCGGCGATGGAACGCGGGCTTCATCGACTTCCTACACACCCATCGACCGACGTTGGGCAAGGACTGGTGGTGCGATCAGAGTTCGATGGGCACTCTCTATTTAGAGCTGCGCCGGTGGGAGCTGCTGAGCGGCGTACTCGACGGCGACAGCACGACACTACGCCAGCTCACGCTGCGAGAGTGTCAGACCAGTTTTTATCCCCCGTTGACGCTGCCTGTCGCTGACCGCGGCCCACACGGCATTCCTGGCGGTCTGGTGGGCTACGAGCGCACCGGCCGGCTCGTCCTGGCGGTCCAGCCGGAGATGAGCGGGCAGGACATCTTCCGCATTGACGGGCACCGCGTGCCGGAGAATAACATGTCCGACAGTACGCTTGCGAAGGTCTTGCGCAACACCACCTGTGCACTGCAGACGTCGCTGACGGGCGGGTCTCAGTCGACGCACCGCATGCACTTCACACCCCGTGACTACGTGGACTGCCACGGTGTGGCGCACCCGCCGCCGGAGTGCGCGTACCGCAGCGCTGTGCTCGGCCTTCCCGCCGATGCCACGTGGATCACGCCGCTGATTTGGCACTTTGCTGGTGCCGGCAAGCGGGCTATGATCTCGCACTATCGCGGACTCTTCCCGTGGTACACGCCCGCGATGCACGATCCGGTTGTGCGGAATGCGCTGGTGTGGACGTTGGTGAATGCGCCACCGACGCGCGTTTTTGCGGTGGATGGGACCTCCGATCTGTCGAGGTCCACGGAGCCCCTCGCGCTGCTGCCACACGACGGACGAGAGGACCTTTCGTTTTTCCAGATGTGCCAGTACCGCTACTACGAGGGTTGGTAGTCCTCACGTGCATTGACAAGAGACGTATATGTGTGATTGTGTGTAGGTGTATTTGTTTCTGTTTTTGAGTCTGATCATTTTTGCACGTTCGCTTTGATGCAACAAGAGATGCCTGAGAAAAAGAAGAGAGAGAGAAAGGGAGTTGAGAGTGCGATTCTCTAGACTTTGTTGCTTGCAGCGTGCGTGTCGCAAACAAGCTTTTTTTTCTGTTTCTTTGAGTTTATGTTCTTGCACATAACTAGCTTTGCTGCTACCGTTTTAAGTACTTAGTAAATGAAAAAGAAAAAGGGTGCCAACGCTGCGCCTTAGCTGCTTCACTGATCCAAGACTTGGTTTTCTTGTCGTTGTCGATCGCGCAGCAGATTCGAAAAAAAAAAGGTCGCAGGCGTGATCAAAAACTGGCTTCTTTTTTTTGGGAACGCTAAGGAAGGGTAGGCTTTTGTGTGAAGGACAGCTGCCCCTTAGACTGGCGATAACAACTGCAGTGGTGCCCTTCATTTATTGTGAACGCGTCCATGCTCCTTTGTATTTGCACCTTGCACACTCTCTCACACGCTTTCATCCTCTTCTCTCGTTATTGCAGGAGTTTTTTTTTTCTCAGTTGAAAAGAGTGGGCTGACTTCTAGTTACACTGTTTTTTCTCAACACTTTGGTTGCAACCAACGCTCAGTATTTAAAGTAGTTTTCTATGTGTACCTCGATTTTCTAATTTTTGTTTTGTTGCGCACTCTAGGCTCTCCATTCGTTTTCTTTCCCTTATAAACTACTTATCATTTTTTAAAAAAAATTTAGCTCACGTCAGATGAAGCACAGGGCTGAGACGCAGGCACGAAAGCCGGGTATCGTGGAGGACGCGAGCGTGCCACGCCGTGCGAGTTCGCCGGTGTTGCGCAGCGCCCCCCGCCGCTGGTACTCGACCACACGTCGCTCCAAAGTCGTCTTTCGGACGTTTCTGTTCCTCTGTGTTGTGTGCCTGCTCGGACTGATGCTCTCCCTTGTTTCCTGGGAGGCGCGTCCACCCGTGTTGCCCATCACGGAGGCATCATTCAAAAATGTGGATGAATCTGTGATGCCGCCAGTGGTGATTCGCAGCAGTGACCAGGTGTGTGCCGTGTGCACGGATGGTCTCGTCTACGTGCATCTCGGCCGACCAGCGGCTGAATTAGACAACACCTCTGGCGCACCGCAGCTCTTTACGATAGCGGAAGAGCTGTACGTGCAGCCGCGCACATCGCCTGTCTTTACGGCTGGTCGTGGGTCGTGGTGGTCGCCGTGGCTGAGCTCGTCGGAAGTTGTCTCGCGGTGTCTGGCGCAGCTGGTCGCACTCGGGCAAATTGGGAGCAGCCAGAAAGATCCCGTGATCCTTCGCGCACAGGAAAAACCGCTGCTCACCGTTGCGGTGGTGGTGGACTATGACAGTGCTGGTACGCACACGTCTATTGGGTCGTTAACAGGGCAGCAGTGCCCCAATTTTCTTACCGAGGTGCGGCCAACAGCACAGGCGCCGCTTGCCGGCGGCACGGTGAAGATGGATGTGTCGTACCCGCGGCTGCCGTCGTGGCCGCTGCCCTCTGCGCTGTACCCGACCACACAGGGCGGCAACAACAACAACAAGAACACCAACAACGCGGGTGTGCGGGGGCCGCTGCTGCCACCGTACTTTGGGACGGCGGCGGTGCGGGAGACGGATGTGGACAAGGACGTACTGCCGCCGCTGTCGGTGACGCTGGCGCAGGACCGGCAGAGCATCCGGATCCGCTTTGGCGAGGACGCGACGTCGACGCGGCCGGAGGCCTTCGAGATGGCGTGCTCGTCGTACTTCCTCACAGTGCGCATCGGGCGTTTTGGTCGCCAGCACAATCAGGTGCAGGAGATGATGAACACCCTCGCCTTTGCGCATCGGGTAAACCGCACCTTCATTGTGCCCGTTCTCGTACCGGAGTGGTATGTGCTGTATCTGCGATACGACGCGCAGAAGGTCTACGGCTTCAACGCGCTGCGCCGCGAGGGCGGGTACTGTCTGCTGACGTATCCCGAGGCGCGTGCGATCTTAAAAGAAATGGCGTCGCAAAAGAAAGAAATGACACTGCGCCGCTTCAACTACTATGGCGATCCCGAACCAGAGGACAAGGCGGACGAGGCGCGGATAGAAGTCGGAGATTGGTGGGTCGTCCCGCCACTGTCCGATCCGCAGCAACCACGGGTCTACAACGTGGACGCGTGGTTGGAGGACTCGGCAGTGCGACAGCCTCCCGTCACGATGATCACGGACTCTCGCAAAGACGGGATGCACTTTAACGAGGTGGAGGATGAATTTGTGGCGCAAGACGTCTTTCCAACGGAGAAGGAACACCAAAGGTACGTGCGCATGGCAGCCATGCGCCTGGCGGCTGCAAAGATGATCGCCCTCCTCGGTGGCGACCACACAGGGAACACCACGACGGCGGCCTCGCGTTCGCAGCCTCGGCTTGGCATCTTGAGTAGCCGCATGGCCTTCTACCTGCATCCGTCGCTGGTCGAGCAAACGCGGTTGATGGGGCTGCTCCGACCCTCCCCGCACCTCTCCGCAGATCTCGATCGCTTCTACGCCGCCCACGCTGCTGAGTTCGCGTGGCCGCAAAATGTGGCAGCGGACAACGCCGCCGCGGCACCGCCGCCACTCCGCGATACGCTGCGACCATCTAATTTGAAGCGTGTGATCGGCTATCACGTGCGGCGCCGCGAAGGCACCTGCTCGGACGAGGCGCGCAGTATCGGTGCCACAGCTTACCCGATCGATGAGCGCTTTCAGCTGGACAAACGTGACCCCAGCTGGTCTAGTCCCCTCTCTACGCTGCGCAACATGGAGCTCGACTGCGGGCTGACGGCGTCGCGACTTTTGCAGCTGTACACGCAACACACGCGATGGCTGCGCGAAAACGCGTCAGGTTTAACGGCCGGCGAGTCTGCTGTGCCGACGATTTACATGGCCTACGATGATGAGAGCAAATCTGTGGCGGAGGGAACGTGTCGCGAGTTGTCGCAGCTGGCGCGCAGTGCGCAGCGCACGCGTGTGTGGGGCAATGCGACGACGTTTCCACGCACTTTCCTTTCCGCGTACGACAATCGCAGCGCCACCGATTTCCACACCCTGTACGACGCGGCGGTGCGCGAGATGGCCCCGGGGAACGCCGGTGGTGCGCGGGACGCCGACTTCTCGGAGGAGCAGCGCGTTGCGTTGGTGCGGCAGCTGTACGACCCCACGCTGGCGGAGATGACCGCCATGGCGGCCGATTTTTTCATGCTGACGAACACCGGCGTTTTTCGTGGGGTGATGCTGTCCTCTGTGTCCATCAACGTGATCATGCGCCGCTGGGGCCGTGGGCTGCCGTGTCATGCCCTGCTGCCCGGCTACCTACCCTCTCTGTATGCAGCAATGTGGACCGATTACTAATAAAAAAACTAAACTAAATGGGAGCTTTATGAGGCAAAAAAAAAAACCCACAAGGAATGCAAGCTGCTCTCCAAGGGAAAAAGCAATATTCCTTTTTTTTCTTTCTTGCATCCGGACGCGAGTCATGTTGTTGTTATTATTGTACGTGTGCTGCTTGCACGTCTCATTTTACGCTTCAAATCGGTGCTCTCAAGTAATGGGTGCGAATAATGAGAGAGCGACTGCGTTTGAGAGGTGGTTTTAAAGTGAAGTTCGCTTCTTTTAACTACTCTTAGGTGACACTGCAACACTGTAACGACATCGCCCATTTTCCTTTCTGTTTTTTTTTTTAAAGTGCGTTCTTGCTTTGAAGGTTATTTTTTTTTTGTGTACCAGTGTTTCCTAACTATTGTATTGAGTTTCGTAATAATTTCTTGCATATTTTCTCATTTTCCTCAGTGACATTCGTTCCTACGGTGGGTTTTCTAGGACAAAAAAAAGTGCAGCTGTTTTTTACTTGATACATTGACGGGTGTGCGTGCGTGTGCGTCTAAGTGAAGGCTGGTGCGTGCACGCATCTCGGGTCACGTCAGACACTGTTCACTCAATAGGCAGTCGAACTTGCTCGCCGGATACACACTCTCATCTGACAGCAATAACGGAAACAAAAAAGAGACTCACCCAACTTTGACTGTTTGACAGTCGTAGACCCCTTCAGTTTTACAACCTTTCATACGCATTTAGGTGGTTTACATCGTAGAAGCGCGCCAGTTAAGTACTCAGATACCCTTCGACGTAAAAAGGAAAAGAAAAACAATGTAAAAGGATTCGCGTGATTTTTCATTTCCCGACGGTGTTAAAAAAGGCAAAAAAAAAAGAGAGTGACCGTTTCAGGTTTTGAAGCCATTGCAAGGAGAGTTAAATTGGTCAATTTTTGCCGAATATGAACATCTTGCGCTTTAATAATGTTTTCCCTAACGCCAACACCAAGTGCAGCATTTAAACTTATCGCAGCTGGACTCTATCCAACTTCTTCACTCCATCGACGTTCTTTTTCTTGCTTGTTCCTACACAACGATAACAACAACAATTTTTTCTTTAAAAAAAACTCCACATAGGTCAATAGAGAACTGCCGACACCTATTGCACTCGATATCATACGCAATTGTGCTCGTAAGCGCAGAACGTACCGAGTTTGTACATTTCATGTTGCATCCCGGACGACTTGACCATCATTTTGATTTTCTTTTTTTTTTCTCCTCTTTTCCTTAACTCTTAATTTTGATTTCTTATTTTCAAGTATATTATTTTTATTTAACTAGTGTTTTTTTTTTCCCTTCTTTCTTTTCCTATATTGTTTTCCGACATGCGTTCCTCTGCTCCCGCTTCGTCTATTTTTATGGATGACGACGACGTAGGCCTTTCCGCATCCGCACGCGATGTATCCTCCCTCCCCTCCACTATACACTCGCGGATGAAGTCACCCCTGCGCCGACACGTCAGCCAGATCGGCGTTACAAACAACAACAAGCCGAAACCGCCGCCGCCACGACTCATCGACATGGCCACCATCTACGCTCTGCTCCTCCTGATCATGGTGCTCTACACGGTCAACTTCTGCCTCTCCTCGC
>JASAOP010002328.1:0-14485 GCA_030849055.1 Crithidia thermophila | reverse complement strand
AAACGCTGAGGTTGTCAAGCTTTCAACTTTGTTTTTATTTGACAAACACCGGATTCATCACATTTTTTTTTGTTGTGCGTGCGTGCTATCGTCCACTAGACTGTGGAAGTCGAAGTGCCACGAAGAGTTTGTGATTCATCGCCCACACCACTTTAATAGAACATTCGCGGTACATAAAACAAACAAACACCAATAAAGGAACGTTAGGTATACAACCGACCTAAACTACAAAGCAGCTTTGTTTAATCTGCCTATCAAATAGACGCTTTTCCTCGTTGCGCTGCACGCCATGTCGATCCCGCTTGAGAACTGGGGGCAGCTAAAGCTGTCGGCTGCAAAGGCGGAGGTGAAGTCGGAGGATGGGACGGACACCAAGAAGGGCGACGCGGTGCTGGAGCTGCTCTCGCTCCCCAAAGGCAAGGCAAAGGACAACGCGACGTACGTGCCGCCGCCGATTCTCAGCATTCCCGTCTCCGCCATCGCCAGCGCGTCCGGCACCACGAAGAACGACGTGAGCCTCACCATGCGTCCCACCGCTGCGAACGCCGGGGGCCTGGAGCTGACGTCGATTCGCTTTGCCGTGCCAAACGTGTGCGTGGGCTACGAGCAGACCGAAGAGGCCGGCAAGGTGATTCTGCAGGAGATTCAGAGCAGCATGCTGCAGTACCAAGAGAAGTTCCTGCAGGCGCACGGCAGCGGCACGCAGGACGGCAAGCTGCTGGCTCTGGCCGCCATGGGAGGAGGCCAGGCAAAGCGCAAAGACGAGAAGGTTGTCGCCACCTTCGACGACGTCCTGCTCTCCTACCCGACAGGCAAGTACAAGATGGTCATCTCGAACTACACGGTGGTGCTGGAGGACAAGAAGAAGAGCGCCGCCGGCGGCGTCGTCGCGTTTCCTCTCTCCGACATCCAGAACATCTTTCTCTGCGACGTCCCGGTGTACTTCTCCGCCTCGGAGGCGATGGACACCAGCAGCGTTCCGCAGTACGTTGTGCTCATTCTCAAGAACCCGCTGAAGATCCGCACGGCGACGTACAACCACGTCGTCATCTCCTGCCCTGCCGGGCTCGTGCTGGACGAGGCACATCCGTGGAAGTGCGAGCTGACGACGCAGGCGGAGATCGACGCGGTGCTGCAGCTGGCGCCAGCCAAGGACGGGGAGGAGCCGGCGCTGGTGCCAACGATGAGCGGCCGCGTGAGCGACATCCTCACCCGCACCTTCAAGGCAATCGCCAAGGTGCCGGCATACGGCGGCGTGAACAAGGAGTACAAGTCGGTGCTGACCGGCCGCGCGCAGTCGTCGATGCGCTGCCTCTTCCACGGTGCGGAGGGCCTGCTGTACATTGTGAACAGCGGCTTCCTCTACCTCCACCGCCCCGCCACGCGCATCGCCTTCGCGGATGTGGCGGAGGTGGAGGTGGACGAGGCGGCGAGCGGCCAGGCGACCTTCCAGCTGACCGTCTACGCCGAGGGCAGCAAGGGCAAGGACAAGTACGTCTTCTCCGGCATTGCCAAGGAGGAGAAGGCGGGGCTGCTCAGCTACCTTGCCACGAGAGTTAAGGTCGTGCACAGGAACAAGGACGGCGACGATGACGAGGAGGAGGAGGAAGACGAGGAGGACGAGGAGGGCAGCGACGCCGACTCCAACAACGACGACTCTGACGATGACGACGACTTCGATGAGGACTCCGATGATGAGGATGATGATGATGAGGATGGAGGCTCTCGCAAGCGTCGCCGTGCTGAAAAGGCGGAAAAGAGCGAGAAGAAGGAGAAGAAAGAGAAGAAGCACAAGAAGGACAAGAAGCATAAAAAGGACAAGAAGCATAAGAAGGATAAGAAGCACAAGAAGGACAAGAAGGACAAGCACGAGAAATCTGCTGAGTAGCGCGTGCCGTAGTGGTGTGCAGTGCAGCTCACGCATTTTTTTTCCGTTGCCGTGTCTTGCTGTTTCCTTTGTGGCGTTTCAATTTGCCTTCAAGCAGGTGCCTCCTGTTTTCCATACAGCCCACTGCAATTAGGTTTTTTTTTTAATATTTGAGCTACTTTTGTTGGCACTCAGATGCGCAGATCTTGCGCGTTTTCTCTTCGCGTTTCTGAACGCGTATCCACGAGAGAGAGAGAGATGTTGTTGTTGATTGTTTAATTATAGAAGAATAAACCAAGTATTTTCTACTACTACAACTTCTACAGCGCAGTGGTGTCGCACTTTACTTGTTTTGGTATGTTTTTTCCGAGTGATTTTCAGTTGAGCGCTCAAATCAATAAAGGAGTTTTTATCTCAGAGTCAAACTTACACTTTCAAAAAAGAAAACTTATGTTGCTCCAGTTGCAAAGGGCTTTGCGTTCGCAGGAGACATTTTTCTTTTCTGTTTATTCTGGAGCAGAGCCGCACAACAGACCGACGCGAAATATGTTTTCCTCTCTTGAGTGAAAAAAAAAAATGCGCATTCTTTATTGTGTATTTGCGTGACGTTCCGATTCGCTACCGAGTTACTCAACTGCACGTAAACTATCCTCACGCTTTGTTCGCTTTGCCTTCCTCATTTTTTTTTCCTTTCCGTCTCACACACCGTACCTATTCAAACACGCACCGCCACTTCGCTTTAACGTTTGTCAGGAACAAAAACAACAACAAAAAATTTCCATCTAATTCATTCCATTGTACGTTGTTGTTGGAGCAGTGAAGCGAAGATATTCTGCGATTCTTACATACTTGCTGTTGTATGGCGCATTGATGCTTTTGTTTTGGCAACCTAGAAATTAATCTTTTGTCCAGTCAATACGCAGCGTTTGTTGTCACGCAGCACCGACACGTTTGCCTTCTNTTTGTTTGAGGCATATACATTTCAATACACAGACACAAAGCCTTGGTTGCGCTCCTTCGACGAACGTGAACGATGCGCGGCAAGCGCTTTGCAACACCCACCGGGGACCCGTCCATGCGACCGAGCGGTGCGGCACAGCCCCACAGCTTCTCCTCTCCCTCCGCGGCGCGGTGGAAGAGCCCCGCTAGTGCTCCGACGCGCGTCGTGCGCGAGGAGCCTCGTGCCTCGCTGATCCGCTCGCACCCGCGGCCGTCCAGCCACCAAGTCGTCTCCATGACCCCTACACCGGAGCGCCGCCCGCACGGCGTGGTGAACAGCGGCAGCTCACCCGGCAGCACGCAGACGACGGCGGTGCACCACATGCTGAGTGAGCTGGTCGACCTCAGCCACAGCATCGCGGCGCTGCTGGAGCAGGAGGCGCTCTCCCCCGCGCCGGCCATCACGTCCTCGGCGCGGCAGCAGGAGGCGGGGCTCAAGACGCAAGAGATCGAGCGCATTGTCCGCCGCGTGGAGGCACACTTCGTGGACAAGATCCAAACGCTCGAGGCCACCAACACCACTCTCAAGGATGAGGTGCGGCAGCTGCGGGAGGCGCTGCAGGCGCAGTCCCGCAACGACGGGGCACGGAGCAGCGGGGTAGTCGGTGGCCCCGACGTACGCGCGGGGCTCAGGGACGAGATCGAGGCGCTCGACGCACTCGACAAGGCGTGGGCACGCGACAGCAACGGTGGCGCCGCGCTGACGGAGGCGGAGCAGCTGCGGCGCGTGCTGCTGGCCGAGAAGCGGCAGCGCCTGCGTGTGGAGGAGCAGACGCAGTCGCTGACGGAGCAGCACGCCAAGGTGGTCGGCACACTGGAGCGGCGCCTTAAGAAGCAGGAGGACCAGCTGTACGACCTGATCGCCGCCATCGACCGCGGCTACGGCGGGGGCCCGAGCAGCCCCACGCGCAGCACGGACCGCGGCACGTCGCACCGGCCCTCCACCCCGCGGCACCTGCTGCGGCAGCAACTCGCCCAGCACCAGCAGACCCAGCGGGCGCTGCAGGAGTACAAGGAGAATCTTCGCTACGAGTCCCCGTCTCCCGCGCAGAGCGACGATGTTGCAGCGATGGAGGAGCTTGGCCTCGATGACGTCCGCCGCACGCTGCAGTCCATCCGATCCAGCAAGCCCCTCACCGTGGCGGAGCAGCCACCCGCACAGGCGAGCACTGCAGCGCCGGCTGCAGCTCCAAAACCGCCTCCACCGCAACCGCAGCCGCAGCACGAGGAGGAGCCGGAGATTGTGTACACGTCTGTCACGTCAGCACCCACCCCTGCGCCACCTCCGCAGCTGGAGCAGCAACAGCAAATGCCGCCGCCACCGCCGCGTGCAGCTCCGGCCGCCACTCGGGAGGTGGACGAGATCACAAGCTTTTTAGACAACATCACCAAAGAATTGGAGAGTTTGGGGGCAGCGTAGCGCGGATACTCTGGCACTTTGCGAAACCGCAGCATTGATGGTGAAGCGCTCATTTGCGCAGTGGCTTGGAGATTGATACCTCTTTTACCTCCTCCATTATTCAAGAATTAGAGTAACAGTTAGGGTGTTGCGCTGTTTTTTTTTTTCAACCTTACGGCATCACAATCATGTAGAATTAAAGAGAGAGAGAGAGAGAGAGAGAGTTCTAGAGGTAAGGACACTTATCTCTTTTCTTGCTCTGTTGGATTCTCTCTGTTTTCCACCTTGCCCAATGAATTGTCGCCGTCACCTCTTTTGCTCTGATCGTTCGCACACGTGTACCGCCATACAACTAAGAGAAACAGTTTTAGTGAGCTGGTTCCACAGTCCCCTTCAGTTTTGTACAACTATCTTTCTTTTCTCTCGCTCTGATTGTGTATCATCCAATCGACAAATACAAATGATTGTCAGTTAAGAAAGTAATAAAGGACGCGAAAAACGGATGTCAGTGCAATGGTGCCAGTGTAAGGAGTATTGTCTTGCGTTCGATAGTATCGAGGCATCGTCGCACTAGCAGGTGCGATTTGTGTGATCACACAGTGTGTTTCTGAAAAAAAAAAAGGAAATATGATGAAGACAAGGGAAGTCAATTATCAATACGTTCCGACTCGTTGGAAAATGTCTCTTCCTGTTTTATTTGTAGACGACTAGTGCTTTTCTTCTCACTCATTCCGCCCTCTTCCTTCCTTCTCTTGTTTTAAATCCGTATCGGTGCGCTTATCATTTTTCTTCAAGCAAATCACGCACAGAGTGTTCTGTTTGAAAAAGAAAGTGACTTCTGCGTTCCCAAGCAAAGCGAACTGTCAGTGAAAAAGAAGGGGAAAAATCTAAACTCACACGTTTAGAAAAAAAGGTGTTTCACTAGTTGCATAAAGGCGCGCCTTTTGCACTGCGTTGCTTTTTTTTTTTTTTTTACGGCTTTAGTTGATCATCATCTACTACCACCATCCACATTCCTCTTATCAGTTTTTTTTTTCTGTCATGTACGCCGTTAGCATTTCGCTCGGTGCCTCCAGCAGCTACGTGGCGGTGGCTCCGGTCAACAGCGCCGCCGCGCCGGCGGAGGTGCCGCCCATCAAGGTTATTGCCAACTCCAGCGGGCACCGCAACACGCCGGTGGTGGCGTCGCTGATGGAGCAGGAGGTGCTCTTTGCGGACAACGCCCTGCACCAGTACGCCCGTCAGCCACAGAAGGTTGTGCCGTACCTCTTCTCCTTCGCGGCCGCCGCAGCCTCGATCGCCGATGCGCAGCACACCACCGCCGCGGGAGCGGAGGAGGCGGAGGAGCCGACCTCCGACCTGCTGCAGGTGGTCGAGGCGGCGGCGAAGCAGAAGTACAAGGGCCACTGCCGCATGACCATGTCCGCCACCGGCACCCGCCGTCTCGGCTTCGAGTACGACGCGGAGGTGAACGGGGAGTCGGTCGAGAGCTTCATCTCGGCCGAGGACCTCTTCATCCGATTCCTCAACTACGTCAAGGAGCACTCCATTGACGGCGCGTGCGGGCTGGCCACCACTGGCGGGTCGCCCACGACCACCGACGCCGCCTCCGCCAACACGAAGATCTTTCTCACGCTGGTGGTGCCGCGCTACGCCTTTCCCGATGCGGCGGACAGCACCCACAACGGGCACCGCAGCAGCACGGTGGAGTGGCTCAAGGAGGCGGTGCAGGCCTCCCACCTCGGCGCCGTCGTGACGAACACGTCCGTCATGTTCAGCGACGAGGCTGCTGTGATGGCGTACGACGGGGCCGCGGTGGAGCGCCGCATCCCGCGCTTCCTCGGCACGGCGACGCACAACATGCTCGTGGTGGACTGGGGCGTCCACAGTCTCAGCCTGTCGCTGCTGTGCTCGCGCGGTGGGGTGCTCGTGTGCCCGGCGAAGCAGCACAACGTGCCGTACCGCAGCTTCACGCGCGGCAGCGGGGCGGGCAGCGAGGGCTACTTCGCCGCCGGCGGGTACAGCGGTGGCGACGCGCTGGACCTGGCGCTGGCGGAGCGAGTCGCGGCGCAGTACATCACGCAGCAGCGCCGCCTCTTCACGAGTACGGTGCGCAACTTTACCCCGCTCATGAAGCTGAACCACGCCCTGCCCACCATCGGCTCCTCGGAGCACCCGGCGACGCAGCTGATCCAGGAGGCCATCCCGGCCCGCGCGATGCGGCGTCTGGCGCTGCTGATGGCCGAGAAGAAGGTCTCGCTCAACACGAACCCGCAGGCGTCGTCGGTGTCGGTCGAGGTGGAGGCGTTCTACGAGGGCATGGACCTCATGGACACGCAGACGCTCAGCAAGAACAAACTCGACAACGCCATCCGCAGCGAGTGGGGACTGGTGGAGATGTTCGTCAAGGCCGTGCGCGCCTTCGCGGAGCGCTACGCTGAGGTGTGGACGGAGGGCTTCGTTGACGCGGTCCTCCTCGCCGGCGGCATGTGCCAGATGACGTCCCTCACGAAGCTCGTGGCCGCCGCCGTCACCTCGGCCGAGCACCGCGCTCTCTTCAGCCCCAACGTGCGCGTGCTCGACGCGTCGGTGATGGGGAACGGCGTGTGCGCGGACGAGCTCTTCAGCGTGGGCGGCTGCCACCTCAGCTACCGCGTCGCCGAGGCCTTTGTGGCGCAGCGCCAGGCGAAGGGACGGCAGGTGCGCAAGGGCGCTGGGAAGTTGCGGGCGTCGGTGGTGGCGCAGACAACGGAGGTGGCGACCGCCGTGTGGGACGCCCTCACGAAGGAGGAGGACGACGACGAGGACGAAGACGGCAGCGACGCCGGCTCGCAGCGGGCCTCAGCCGCCGCCGCCGCCGCGGATGCCCCCCACACCGGTCTCTTCCTGACCCGCAACGTCTACGTGTACACAGGCGACGCCGCAGCGCTGTCGGCGACGTCGGCCACGCAGTCGCTGCCCCGCGCTGCTCTGCAGATGCTGCTGGCGCGCTCCTCCGCCCTGCCGAGCCGCGTGTGCATCCCGTGGGCCCCGGCGTCGGCGGACGCGAAGGTGGTGCTGTACCTCTTCACCGATGCTACAGACTCAACAACTTCTGCTGCTGTTGGAGGAGAGGAGGCGGAAGGTGATGTGGAGGTGCGGCCGGTGCATGCGACAGGCGTGACGCTGTCGGCGCACGACGGCTCTGCCGCGTCTCCGCTGTTCGTCGTCGTGACGGCGCAGGCCAAGTGGAACGAGAACTCGGAGCGCGATCTGCAGCTCAGCGTGCAGCTCGTCCGCGCGCAGCCCGGCGAGTCGCCGACGGGTACGCTGCCGGCTGTCTTCACGCCAGGCAACGTCTGCAGCACGATCGAGTTTCCGCTCCACTAAAAGCATCACTGTTGCGTAGCTGACAGGAAAGCGAGATCGTTGGTGAATTCGGTTTCCTCATTTTTTTTTTTTGTGTGATATCCATAGGGATGTTTTGATGCGGAAGGCACATCGATGCGCCGCACCGCGCTCGCACAGGATGCGTTTATCTGTACCTTTGTGTGTGTGCGTTTGCGTGTACGAGGGAGTGTTCGTGTGACTTCGTGACGTTAATTTTAAATTGATGATACTAAACGACTCGAGTAAGCTTTTAAAAACAACAAAAAATGAAAATAGCAATTAAAGTGACGAGACTCCAACACGCAGTCTGTTCTTGTAGCAATCGTTCTGCTTCACTGTGAATGCTGATAGCTTCAAGTGAATGCAGACAATTGAATGAAGCATGGCCAGAAGTGAGGATGAAACTGACCATATATATATTTTGACAAATTAGTACTTCAAGTGGTTTTGTTGTAGTGCAAGTATTGCTCAAATGCAAAAGCCGCGGGGTGTTGCCCAGCAAGTCTTTTTCCACCCACCCCGCTTGTTGAGACTGAGAAGGAAATTACTCTGCGCGTCTTGGGTGCGAGGGGGAGGTGGCAGGCGAAGCACTGTTGTGAGGTTCTTTGTCTTTTACAATGTTGTAAGTGGCACGCGAGATGTAGGAGTTTCTCTTTGCATCGCATCAATTGCGTAACGTATCAGCGTCACAATTTGCAATGTTGCGTTGACGGAGCTTTTTTCTTTGTGTGGTTGATATTCTCCTCTTCTTTTTAATGTTTGCTTTTTTTTGCTTCTCCATTATTTTTTCACCTGAAAGTGAACGAACAGTAGTCGCTTAACAATCTAACGGATACATATTCCTGGAAAACACGATTATCGTTCAACCCTCTATTAACACTAAAGTAGTTTGTGCTTCCCTTCTTCGTCGATCGTGCTTGGCAACACTTAAGCATGTCCGCTCCGCAAGCTGAGGAGACGACGCCCGCGCAGCCGCGGCGCAGCGTGGCCAACTACACGGAGCCACCCAAGAAGAATCCGTACCTTGTCAAGTTCTCACGCTTCTACAGCACCAAGATCCCGATGGGCGTTCGCGAGTTCGTCATCACCGGACCCCTCCTCATCATCACCTTTGCCATAGCCTATTATATTCCCTCTTTGATTTCTGCAGAGCAGTTCACGCAGGGCCTTACACCGCACAAGCAGGACATGCGCGAGTACACGTTGGAGCCTTTTTACGATGCGCACGGACAACTTAAGGGCTATCGTCACATCAACGTGAACCACGCGAGCAGTGACAAGGAATCATCTCCGAAAATTTCGTAACTATTCTTAGAAAAAAAGAATACTTAGTCGTCGTGCACGCTTCGTTTTGTCACCACCTTGTTTGTGCAGCGAATTGTTTGTAGGCGCTTGTTGCTATGCTTCCCTTTATATTACTCTCCTCTGTTGCTGCTGCGTATTCGTTGACGACACTTTATCCACAGATTTCAAATGAGAATAGAAAAAAGGATAAGACCTTCCAGTTTCATTTCGTACCTTTTTAAATGTCTGTTGTTTACTACGTGCGCCGGCGAGGCGATTTGTATGCGGCGTAGCTCATCTACTCCCTGTCAAGGCAACCAAAATTAACCGATTACGGGGCTTTGCCCTCTTCTATTTGTTTTCTCTATAAAGCTGTTGTTGTTGCGAAAAAAAAAAAAAAACCCGTTGCAGCGGGAGAAGCAAGGTCCGCCGTTTAGGTTCTCTTTTTTCTATTACTACGACGCAAGTATATTTCTGCCCTTTTTCCCTCCTGCTCTCATTTTTTTTTTTGCTCCTTCTCCGTTGTATTTTTTTTTCTCCTCTTCATCTTCCTCTATTTATCTCATAATGAGAGAGAGAGTACAAATACACACACACATAGTCAGCGAAAAGATAGCACTATCATGCGGCTTTCCATTGACCTGGTGCGGCGTGCGCCACAGTTCACCAACACGATGTTGCAGCGCGAGATCGACCTGCGGGGTCTGCGCATCTCCTCGCTCGATGAGCACGTGCTGGTGCTGCTGGACAACAGCTTCGACGTCGTCAACCTCACCTCGAACGCGCTGACCGCCTTAGAGTACTTCCCGACAAAAGGCACGAGCGGCGGCAAGGACGCCAAGATGGATCGTGTGACCACCCTCATTGCCCACCGCAACGAGATTCAGCGCGTGAGTGTGCCATCGTGCGTGCTTGCCCTGCCGAACGTGCAGCACTTCTTTGCCGACCGCAACCGCTTCAGCGCCGTGCGAGACCTGTGCTTTCTCAAACAGTGGAAGAAGCTGGAGATGCTCTCTATTGAGGAGAACCCGGTATGGGCGGAGAACACGAACAACTTCGACGAGGCCAAGCTTCGCGCATTTCTGGTCTTTCTGTGCCCACGGCTGAAGCTCATCAACTACCAGCGCGTCACTAAGTCTGATCGCGAATGTGCGCAGGAGAACAAGAAGGAGTTCAAGGAATTACTGGCGAGCTGGGAGTCCGGCGCCGTCGGCGGCTCAGCAGCTGCGGCGTCGTCGTCGGCGGTTGGCGCAGATGGGAAGAAGCTGCGGAAGCGCGGCCGGGAGGGCCGAGCCGCTGCTGCCGCTGCTGCCGCGTCCTCCGCAGTCGCGGACATGGCCACTTCCCCTCTGCCTTCTTTAGACATCACAGCTGAGGAGGCACCGGCGGAAAACGTCAACGGGTCCGCCAAGGCCGCTGCTGTTGCGGACGCCGGCGACGACGACGATGCGCTACAGGCGCGTCTGGACCAGCTCGAGGAGCGCCTGCTCTCGGACGATGTCACGACGGAGGAAATTGCGAAGTTGGAGGAGGAGATGACGGAGATCTCGGCCAAGATGGACGCGGCGCGCAAGCGGAGACGGCACTAGCACGGCTGAGTCGCAAAGAAAGCATGTACTAGCTGTAAGTTTAGACGCTAAGAAAGTCCAAGGAAGGCTAGCGAGAGACAGCGCGCGCTTTTGCGGTACGATGTTAATGCACACGCTTGGTACTTTTTTTGTTTGTACAAGCATGTGAGTTTTTTTTTTTGTTTGGTGCAGTGGTGCAGAGGATTTGGCAAATGAGAGTAATGTTGCATGTAAAGATAAAACCCAAAATGTTAAAAACAATGCATTGTTTAGTGGCGGGATTAGGAATCTTTTGACACACCGCTCTGCTTTCAGATGGGTGAAAAGCACTACATTGATTCAAAATGTGGAGTGCGTTTCCAAAGAGGTGACACAACGAAATCCTTGCAAGTTTAGCAACTGCTTACGTTTTGTCGGAATATCGAAAGCCAGCCGTTCCTTCTACTACGTCATCTTATCCAAAAACCCCGCTTTTCTTTTGCTTCTCTTTCGTGCATCATTTTTTTTTTCGTGTAGTGCGATACTTCTAATCTAACAGATAGTCAGTATTATATTATTTTTTTCGAGCTGTCAAGTCCGCAAGATCAACATGCTCCGTGTTTCCCGTCTTTCGTGGTGTGCTGCTGCCACCACCACCACCAAGAAGTTCTCTTTCACCGAGAAGATGCAGAAGCTGCAGTCAGACCCCGAGCATGTGCTGAGCGGCCGCGAGTACCACTTCATGCGGGAGCGCCTGGAGGAGTATCGCGGTCTTCAGCAGACCTACGCTGTGAAGCAGACGGAGGTGGAGCGGGCACGCAAGGCGGCCAACATGTGCGGACTGGAGTTCACAGGCAAAGGCGCGCGCAAGACGCCCTCTGCACCGAAAGCGGAATAAAAGATTACCAGATACAAAAAAAGAAAACGAAACTCAAGACTTGGAGTGCTGCTGTTGGCAACCGTTTTGCCTTTGTGGTTCATAGGCTAAAGGAGCGGTGTTGGTTATTTATTCACAGGACTGAGCGTAACGATGCTCCGTCGCATCTATTTGTCGATAAAAAAAAAAATAATGAAGAAGAAGATGTAGAAAGCAGCGTGGTCGTCGCCTTCGTAGAATAAGCGCTTTTTTACTTTAGCGCAAGGCAAGTGGATCCTTTGTATTTCCTTTGCTTGTCTACTCCTGGTGTTGTCATTTTTTTTTTTTTTTCAAGTCCGGCTGCAACGTTCAACATCCGCTTACTTTAGAGATACACTTAAACTAACCTTGAACCGGTCGTTTGTCGATTGACCGCAAAGGACCAAAAATACAAAAGTTGCGGCATCAAAGTGAGTCGACATTTGTTTCTTCGTTAACACGCAACTCAATCTCTATTCGCTCTCCCCTTTTCCTACTCTCTTTTATTTTTGCCAGCTGAAAATCGTGTTCGATCTGAATTTTGCGAAGTTGCAAAAACAAAACTCAACTCTGTTGCAGCAGTGCATCGACGCTTTTGCATTGAACAGGCCGGCATTTGCGTCCCACAATTCCGTTCGCAGCTTTTTGCACTACTTCTTTGTTGATTTCAAAAGTAGCCACACACTGAGAAAAGGTTGTGGATTTCTCTTTTCACTCCTAACGTGACCACCGAAAACAAAAGAACAAAAAGAACTCTTCTTTAAAAAAAGATGAGTGGCGAGGGTCGAGCTTCGCGCACGTCGATCCAGCGCACGGCGAGCGTGTCCCGCAACCTTCTCCAATCCACCACGCTCTTCGCCGAACCGCCCGTTCCGCTTCCCAACCTCGATGAAATACGAGCTGCTGATGCGCTCATTCGTGCGTACTACAACGACCTTGCCAAGGCGGCTGCCGGGCCTGCGACAACGCACCTCATTAGCCTCGCCGTCTCACCCGACGCCGCCGCGGTCAACGCGGAGACCGCTGACGCCTCCCCACAGGCGAAGGCGGTGGCAACGGCGGAGTCGAGGGCAGCCGGCGAGGTGCTGTGTGCCGCACTGGCGCGGGACGTGGTTGAGGCCGCGGCGAAGCTGTACACGTCGCGCCGCCTGGACGACTTGGTGGAGTCGTACACGGCGTGCGCCACGTGGGACGATGCGTGCGATGTCGTGGCCAGCTCCTTCCTCACGCAGGACACGTGCGGCAGAGGTCTGCAGAGGGTGACGGCGAGTGGCGACAGCGCCTCTGCGGCGACGGCAGTCAACATGCCGCCTGCGCCGTCGTCACGGGTGCCGCTGAGCACGCCCATCTTCATGCGCAGTGCCCTCGCCCTGGCCGGCATTGCGACGCGCCAGCCCACCTGCACCCTGACGCCGCAGTCGTCGCTGAGCCCTCCCTCGCTGGGGACGGGGCTGCTGCGACACCCACCGAAGACCCACAACACCGCCGGCCCCCTCCCGCCGGCCAACGTGCCGATGGACGCCTTCTCGCGCTACGTGACGGTGGTCGAGGCGGCACCGGCAGCACCCAACGCGCCGGACGCAGCGGCGGCATCTGCGCAACTGCGGACGGCACCAACGCGGCCGCGCGTGGCGAAAGCCGCAGCAAAGACGGCCGACACTGCCATCGCTGCCGCGACGTCTCCGAGTCTGTCGCCCGTTCCGCCGACCACCGCCAACCCGGCCGCCAAGAAGAACGCGCGCGGGTCGCAGCGGCGGTCGCAGCTGCAGCCGCTGTCGCCGTCGTCCTCGCCGCTCGAGACATCGCCAAGCCGCGGCAAAACGCTCTTCACTGCGGCCACCCCGCCCCCGCCGGATGACCCGCTAACGCGGGCGCTGCGCCACGGGCAGCCGACGGCTGCGTCGGACAGCGGCGTGGCGCGGACGGAGCGGGGGCCACTGCGGCCGTCGGGTGGGCAGTCCTCGTCGAGCCTCGGCGACGGCGGCCGCAAGACCAACGGCAGGGCGTCGCCGCACGGGGCGGGGATCGCGGGCAGCGGCAGCGGGGCCGTCGTGACGGTGGAGCAGGACCGGCTGTGGACCACGGAGCGGGGCACCAAGTCGACGGTGCGTGGTGGCCAGCGGAAGGACACGGTTCGCTGCCGCGTCGTGACGGGCGAGAGCGGCGACGTCAACAACAGCGCCGCTTCACCGGCGCCGATAGAGGCAGCGGCCACCGATGTGAAGAATCCATCGAAGACGGACGCGGAGCAGCCCGCGGCAGCCAACCGCAAAGACCGGCCACTGCCGTCCAACGGACGCGGAAACGGAGGCGCCGGCAAAGGCAAGAAGGGCGTGTCGACCGAGCGGGAGGCGTGGACGGCGTCGTTCTTCAGTGCTACGGATGTGGCAGGGGAGGCGTCGCTGCAGGACCAGGTGCAGGTGACGCCGTCGCCTGGAGTGACCGTTGTCGGTGGCGCGCCTGCAAACAACGCCACGAACGCTGCGCGACGGGGCAACAAGACCGCCGCCAATACGGGGACTGTGGTGCACGGTGGCGAGTTTGCGGTGCCAGCGGACCGACTGGCCCTCTCCGCCTTCGACGAGAAGCGTACCGGGACGCGCAAGACGAACGGCGGCGGACGGTTGCAAAGCCCTGGAAAAGTGCGCGCCGCTCAGGCATTTAAAACGGTATAGCGGAGTCAGCCCAGTTAGTTTGAGGTGACACGATGAGGCGGCTGAACGAGGGGGTGCATCTCTTAGCCAAAAAGTCAGCTTTTTCAGTTTAGCTATTCTCTGTCGACGGGAGAAGAAAAGGTAGCTCGATGAGATAAAAGTTTATGTACATAAGAACGGCAGCGTTTGCGTTGTTTCTTGCTTTTTTTTTTGGCGGAAACGTAATCTTTGCTAGATCTCTCCATTGCTGCCTTTTTTCTTTGTTTTTGTATAGTTTTGACACTTTATTTTTTGTTTTGTTTTTCACTTCCCCGAGAATGTTCATTACGGCTTTCGAGTCTTGCAAGTTATGTCTTTTGTTCAAATCCGACCAAGAAAAAAAAAAGATCATGGTGGCGTTTTTTCAAAAACGCTGGCAACTTTCTGTCAACGTACGGAAAAGGTTTTCCCCCCTTTCTTTTTTCCAACTCA
>JASAOP010002327.1:0-14470 GCA_030849055.1 Crithidia thermophila | reverse complement strand
AGCTACGTGCAGAATCAGCTGAAGCCCATGATCGGCCGTCTCAAGCGCGCACGCGGGGAGCTGCAGCTGGACAAGGACCGCTTGTTAGAACGTCTGGCAGAAGCTGAAATGAAGGCTGCGGATGCAGAGAAGGCGGCCGCTCCTACTAGTGAGCCGAACCCGCAGTCGGCTGAGATTGAAACGACAGCGGAGACAGTGAAGAGCGCTGACCCTGACGCGGCACGCATCCAGGCAGAACTGGAGGACTATGAAGCCTTGAACGCGTACCTGCAGAACCAGCTGAAGCCCATGATTAGTCGCCTCAAACGGTCCCGCGGAGAACTGCAGCTCGACAAGGACCGCCTGCTGGCCCGCCTTGCGGAAGCGGAAAAGGCTGCGGCTGACGCCGTGGCCGCTGCACCGCTGGCTGAAGAAGCTCCCGCCCCGGCGCAGCAGAGCAACGATGATGATCCGGCAAGCGCAGAGGCCGCGGCGGAAAGGGAAGCCTTCATTCAAGCCGAGCTCGAAGACTATGAAGCGCTCAATAATTATCTGCATGAGCAGCTGAAGCCGATGATCTCGCGTCTGAAGCGGGCACGCGGAGAGCTGCAGCTGGATCTCTCCCGCACGCAGGACGACCTTGAGCGGGCGTGCGACATGTACGACGAGGCTGCCGCCGCTCTTGAAGAGGCCCGCGTGCGAGAGGAGAAGATGGGGGAAACGATGGAAGCCCTTCAGAAGGCCCTCGAGGCGGAGCAGCGCAAGCATCAGCACGGCGAGGCGGCCGCGCCAGAGACGAGTGCGCGGCTGCCGTCGGAGTCGCTGGCTGGTCGGCTGACGGAGCCGGCGCAACTCACCCGCGATGGCGACGCGGCAGCCCCGACGACTACTTCCTCGTCGGTAAGCGCGCCACATGCCGCGGCTGATGGCGACGCAGAGGACGCGAAGCTGCACGACGCGGTAGACCGACTGGCGGCGCAGAATTTAGATCTCTCCGTGCGCTTGGCCGACGCGGAGACAGTTATTTCGCAGCTGCACGACTCGCTGGGCAAGTCGTCGGATGAGCTGGCCCACCAGCGGGATGAGACGCAGCGGCTGCTGGAAAAGATCCAGCGCTACCAGCAGACGGGGCGGGGTAGTGGTGGAGACACGGCACCGAGCGCGTCAGCCTCTGAGCAGTAGAAAAGAGAATGATGCCAGCCTTTTGTTTTGCTTTTTTGTCATTTTCTGGAGGATGTAACTATTACGCTGTACCTGTATAGATTTTGGTTCTTTAACTATGTTCTTTTTTCATTTGCAGCTGCCTTTTGAAAGGTCTATCCATTTTTTTCTGTGTGTTTTGCCATTTTTGTCGTTGGTGTTTTTCTCTCAATTTGATTCTTTTTGTTCGTCTTTTTTCTTGTTGAATTAAACGTTGTTTCGGTTGACTTGACTGTAAAATTTTTGTGTTACGAATCACTTGGATCTGTTTCGCTACGAAAAAGAAAAAATCTCTCTTTTGTGAAAAAAAAAGGAGTCGACGAAGGTTTTTAGCCACTGCTTAGCATACGGATAGATAACGCGTGTAAATTGTGTAGGAACGCTTGACACGTTGCCTCGTTGTACTCGGAAGCAGCATCACCGTTCATTTCCCCTGATTATTTTTTTCTCGAAACTACATACGCAAACTCAAAACGTCCCCCTTTTATCTCTCCTTTTTTTTTTGTACCTTTCCTTTCCGCTCCACTATTAGTCATAGTCCAACTTCATTCACTAGCTGTCACACGCACAACCAAAAAAAAAAAATCTTTTTGTTTTCACCCGCGTTTCCGTTTGATCTCTGAAATCCCTCTCTCTCTTTTTCCTATCGTACGCTCCTTTCACAGTGCGTAGCGGAACACCTTCGTAGAAGAACACACAAACACACAACCATTTTCTCTTCTTTTCAATGCCTCCGGTAACGACCAGCGACCGCCCCGCCGCCCGCACGGCCGCGTCGGCGCCAGCCGCGAAGCCGCGCGCCACCAAGGCCGCCGCTGCCACCAAGACCCCCAAGAAGGGTAAGGTGGTGCGTCGCACTGCCACAACCCCGGCAGACGGCAAGGCTGCCACAGCGAAGAACAACAACAACAGCAACAACAACAGCGTAAATGCCAACGCCGCGCCGGCGAACATGCGCGAGTTGTCGAAGCGCAACGTGACGACGGTGTGCGACGCCGTCAGCGTGGCGAGCCGCTTCGAGAGTCAGTCCCGCTGCTCCGCCGTCGCGCCGGACACGACGGTGTGGACGGGCGAGGCCGACGGCTCTATTGTTATTCGCCTGGCCCCGAGCGGGGTGGAGGTGAGCCGCATTAAGCAGGTCGGCCGCTCCACCGTCCTCGTCCTCGCGAATGTGGCCGGGCGCATGTGGGCCGGTTTCTCCGACGGCGCGATTCGCGTGTACGAGCACGACACGCAGAAGGTGGTGCGGGAGTCGACGCAGCACACGGCCGCCGTCTACGCCATGTGCGCCGCGGACGGCTTCGTCTACACGGGCGGCGCGGATTGGAAGGTGTATCAGTGGGAGGCTGATGACCTGCACTTCTGCCGCATGTACCACGGACACCGCAACAACGTGCGCTGCCTCACGACCTACCGCGACCCCGAGAGCGGCCGCCGCTACGTCGTGTCGGGCAGCGACGACGGCACGGTGAAGATCTGGGACTCTACCGTGGTCACGGCGGCGACGACGCCGATGAAGAAGAGCGGCGCCGCAGCGGGGGAGCGGGAGGTAGGCTGTGTGGCCACCCTCGATGGTCAGGGCCGTGGCGTGCTGAGCGCGCTCGCCCTGGAGGACACGGCGGAGCTCTGGGTGGGCAGCGAGGACACGGCCATCCGCGTGTGGGACCTCTACTCCATGACCATCACCTCCGTCATCACGGCGCACCGCACGCCCGTCGTGACGCTGCAGCGCGTCGAGGAGACGATCTGGTCTGGCAGCAAGGACGGCACGATCGTCATCACGAACCGCTTCTCGAAGGACGTGGTGCACCACGCGACGCAGCCGCCCACGAGCAGCAGCACCGGTGCGTCGCAGCAGCGCTTCAACATGTCCATCCAGCCCGTCACGCGCACCGTCGTGTACAACGTGTGGGCCACCTCGGCGGATGGCTCGTGGCAGTGCTGGCACTTTACCGCCCCGGAGGGGTCAGCGCCGTGCAGCGAAGAAGCCGTGGTGTACCCGGAGGGCCACTACCTCTCGCAGAGCCGCAACCGCCGCTCCGCGCACACGAGCCAGCGCCGCAGCCACAGCGCACGCGCCGCCGCACCTGAAATTGCCATGAACGCGAGCAGCCACGGCAAGAACGGCAGTGCGCTGACCGGCGAGGATGCGGAGCTGCGCGAGAGCGTTGCCCGGACGCGGCGCTCCGTCGCGGTGCTGCTGACGGAGCCGGCCGAGGTGACCATCAACGGGCACAAGCAGATCCACAGCGAGGAGCGCGATGCTGCTGCCGCGAATGCGGAGGATGGCAGTGACGCCGAGGACGTCCCCATCGACGCGGTGGCGGAGTCAATCCGCAACGATCACACCGCCGAAACCCGCCGCGAGGTGGAGCAGCAGCGGGCGGCGCTGGAGAAGGAAGTGAAGCGGGCAGAGCGGCTGCGCGCGCAGCTGGAGAAGATGGGGCAGGACCCGGCCGTGGTGGTGCCGCCGGAGGTGGAGGCCGAGGCCGAGCCGCGTCGCACCAGCATCGTGGAGAGCCCGAACACGGAGGCGCTGGACAACGTGTCGTTGAAGTTGGAGGCGCTGAAGGCGGAGAACGCGGCCATGAAGGCGGCGATCCAGGCGGCACACGAGCAAGAATTGTAAAAATGAAGAAAGGAGGAGGAGAACGGCAAGAAAAGTAAGCAAAAGAAGAAAAGAAGAAGATAAGAGCATATCTCCCCTTCTTCCTTCTCTTTCTCTTTCTCTTTCTCTCTCCCTCTTTTTCGCTTCCCATTCATCTCTACCTGCGTGCCCGCTTTCTGCTAACCACATTGACTCTTTTTTATTGTTCTCCATTTTCATACTTTTTTCTCTTTCTCCTTCCTCCAAGGTTAAACATCTGTTTCCACCGACAACAAGCATATTCTAGTTTCTTCTGCTTACGCTTGCTTAGTGAGGAGCTTAGCAGATCCGCTGTACTTTCGTTGTTTGTTTTTTTGGTTCTCCTCATTCACATTGCGATTTCCTCCCTTTCCTTCTTTCTTTTCCCCCTTTTTCTCTCTCCATCAACATAGTTTTCTTATTCCTTACTTTTCCATTTTCCAAGAGCGGTTCTTTCTTCTTTTGCTGATTTGTTTTTGCTTTGAAGCTTGTTAGCCTCACAATTTTCCTGTACTACTTCCTGTTGTTTTCTTCTTTGTCGATTAAAAAAAGTGAAAGTCGAGGCTTTTTTTTCCACGTCGCATTGTATTTTGTTCTCGTCGTCTATTTCTTTTCTTTTTGCCATCAAAAGTGTTCGCTTTCAGTCGCTGCGAAAAGACTCCTCTTTTTCTTCGTTGTGTACTTTGTCAAGAAAGGCACGGTCATTTTTGCGTCTTCTCCATTATCGCTGTTTCTCCTTGTTCTGTTAGCTCACCTTTTCCGGTGTGTCGGAAGTATGTGTGTGTGTGTGCTTTTGGTGTGAGTTTTTGTGTCATCGTTTTGTTGTTGTTTTCCGCTGTTTGTGGTCACTCTGTCTTTTGCTAAAAAATTGTCGAGCGCGAGACACTGCGCGTATCGCAAAACTAAGCACAGTTAAACCTTATTATGTTTGAGTGTCAAGAAGCGTATAAAATGATGATGATTCTCAAGTAAGCAAGCAGGTTTTTTTTTTCCTTTTTACCACTCTGAGCGTATCGGACTCTCGCCTATCATTGTTGTTTTTCTTTTCCTGCAGAAGCCACAAATAGTACATATCTATCAACCGTAACTCAGCAAACAATAGCGGACTTTTATTTCTCTCATTATTCTTTATTTATTTCTTTTCCCGTGATGTTTGGTACGCTGGAGGATAACCTTTGATATAAAGCTTCCCTCAACGGTGTTATTTACAAAATTGTGGTCTTGACCTTTGAGAATGAGAGTTGTGCACAGCCAAACCTGTCAATTTGTCATCGTTGAACAAATATTTCATTTTTATTATCATTTTTTGGTTGTTGTTGTTGTTGTTGTTGTTTTTTTTTTCCTCCTTGTTTGGTGGTTTGTTGGCTTTGCAAAGCTGGAGAGACAAGTGAAAAGCTCAGAAAAGATAAGATCTTATGTATTTTGACAGGCCTCACGTACTTCACCTTGGCTCTCCCTTGCGCTGCAAAGCTTGTTGGCTATTGTTCCCCATTGCTGTATTTAAGACCTTCGTTTTTTTTTTTTTTTGCCCGAGCACGTTCTTTATTTTTCTTCTTGTCTCGATTCTATTCCTGTCTTCGACCTCATGCTAGAGCGGCTCTACTAAATATTAAATCAAAACGGAAAACTGCGAACGTGAATCAATGGCGGCAAAAGATGGAACCTTATTCAGGCGTCGTCAAAGAGTTATTCTCTAGAGTTTAGGAAATCCTTCAAAAAGCGTTTATGTTGATGGACAAACGGGCCTCGACTTGAGGCAGCTTTGGCGCTATTTTTTAAGCTTGCTGATGCTGTGGGCGATCCCAATTCGACCACAATTGCTCCAGTATTAATCTACTGAAAAGGAGACGAATAGAGTTTATGCTGCTCCACATTCATTGTTAGATGATGCTTGCGCTTATCAACTCCATCTCTGTAAACCATTTGCTTTCCTACCCCTTGACCCTCTAAACTGTTTTTTTCTTTCTTTCTTGTATCTGTCTATAAGCCCCAGCAAGCAAGGCTTTACGAGTAGATCTACTCACAGTCCTCATTTTGACGTTTCAAAGCCAACTCCCTTTTTTTTTTTGTATCCTTATCTTTTTTCACTCTAGATTCTTACTTGTACCCTACCTCTTTTTTTTTTTAGATTTCTTTCCTCATTTTTTGTTAGATTCTTGCGCGTGTCTTAGTTTTGTTTGGCAGTGCAATGGAGAGTCGGAAGCTGAAGCGCTACGACTCGGCGCCCATCTCCACAGGCGTCTCCTCATCCACCACCGCCGCCGCAGCAGCGCGTGCCAATGGTCATGTCTCGAACATTCCTCGTCCAGGACCCGGCCTGCCGCAGCCGTCACCAGCGTCCGCCGCCTCCGCAAAGCCCACCATCAGCGCTGCGACTACCGCGTCGGCGTCCGCTGCCGCCTCGTCGTCGTCCCCCACGCGTGTCGTGATCAACCCGGCGGACCCGTACGAGAAGCAGCTGGAGGTGTACGCCCGCTGTCTCGAGGAGGACAACCAAGCCTTGATGAACCACTACGAGATCCACAGCATGGACATCGCCTCGCTGAAGGTGCTCGCGCAGGAGCGCAAGTTCAAAGACGTCGTCTTTACCGCGATGGAGGCCAAGGCGGCGGCCATGGAGGAATTCCTGCAGGCGATGGCGGAGCTGACGGCGCCGCAGCGTGGCCTCCGCAACCGCAGTGACGCCAACGCGAAGGAAAGCTCGGGCAAGAGCAAGCCCATGGCGGCCGCTGCGCCGGTGGCGCCGACGATGGCAACCGTGCGGGATGCCGTGGAGAAGATGGTTGTCACGGTGCAGTCCCTCACTATTAGCGAGGAGAAGCACGCCCTCACGATTCGTGCGCTGGAGCAGGAGGTGGCGGAGTGGAAGGAGAAGGCGCGCAGCCGCACCGCCCGCACAAAAGCCGGGTCGGCAAACACCGACGGCACCAACGTTGACGCCGAGGATGATTTGTTCTTTGCCGGGACGTCGAAGGAGCTGCGCGAGGCACAGCGGAAGGTCCGCGACTTGGAGCGTCGTCTCACGAGCGCCACGGCGGACGCCAAAGACGCGACGGCGGCGGTGGCGCAGATGGAACGGCAGCAGCAGTCCACGATGCAGACACTGCAGCGTCGCGAGGAGGAGCTGGCGGCGATGCGCACGTTGCTGAATTCGAAGGAGCAGCTGCTGGCCGCGCTGGAGGAGGAGGCGCACGCCACACGCGCCTCCGCCAGTGTGACCAATGCACGCGCCTCCCACGCCGTCACACCTCGTCCGGGCAGCACGCGGTACAGTCGCACGAACTCTGCCCCGGCCTCGCAACAACAACAACAACAGCAGCCGCAGCCGCACCGCTGCGGTGGGGAGACGAGCAGCGACCGCCTCGTCGTCACACATCACTACCGCCTGCTCGGCGGACAGCGCTTCGTCGACGGGCAGGAGTTTTCGGCCGAGTCCTTCAAAGACGCGTTTCTGCGATCCTTGTCCACCGTCCTGCGGGTGCCGTACGGTTACCTGACGAGTGTGGAGGTCCGCACACATGCGGAGGCGGTCAGCGTCGAGCTGGATATCCGCCACTCGGCCCGTTTGAAGGAGGACGAGATCGACTTCTTGCTGCTCAGCCACGACTACCCCGAGGTGATGACGTATTTGGAAAAGGTGCAGGCGGAGCTGGCGTCGAAGAAGCCGCTCGACCGCAGCGCACTGCGGGTGAAGGAGCTGCAGACCCTGCTCTCCGAGAAGGAGCAGGAAAACGCGTTTCTGCGGCGGAAGCTGCGGGCGGCGGAGGAGTCGGTGGAGCGCCGTGACGCGGAGCGGGCCACCATGGACAAGGACGTCGACGCCGCGTTGCAGGAGACCGAGAGCACCGTGAAGGAGCTCTACGCGGCGCTGCAGGCGGCACAGCAGGAGACGGAGCTGACGCAGAAGGAGCTCTCCGCGAAGGCGCTGCAGGCGCGGGTCACGGAGCAGGCCAAGGATGTCGTCGTGGCTGCCGCCGAGGCGGCGGAGCGGAAGAACAAGGAGGAGCTGGCGAAGCTCAAGGAGGAAGTTGCCCAGGCACACGCCGAGGTGGCGCGGGAGAAGGAGAAGGCGGCGCAGGCGGTGCGGACCGCGCAGGCGGAGAACAAAGCCGAACTGCGCATTGCCCCGTTCACCTTCGAGGTGGCCCTCACGACGGCCTCCTCGCTGCGCACGGCCGCGTCACTGCTGAAGGATGCGCAGCAGACGCGCCTCGTGCACGCCTTGCTGCTGGGCTACGCCGGTCGCGTCGGCGGCGCCATCCCGGTGCAGGTAAAGAAGTGCGTCGTGAGCGAGAATCCAACGACTTCTTCTGCTGCGAATCCCACCGAGACACGGTCGCCCTCCGTCCTACAGGTCACCGTCGAGCTCGCCTACTACGCGTCCCAGTGCAATCACGACGATGACGGTGTCAAGGCGGAGGTGCAGCGGAAGTTGATGGACGGTGGCAGTTGCCCACCCGTGCAGGAGTACATCCGCCAGCGCACCGAGGCCACGCGGAGGGAGTCCGCCGTCGCCGCGGACGCCCAACGCGCCATCAGCGAGGCAGAGCAGCGAGCCACCGCCGCCATCGCCGCCATGCGTGCGGAGACGCAGCACACGCACGAGACAAAGCTCGAGGCAGCCGCGAGTCAGCTACGCGAGATCAACGCACGTGTCAGCAGCGTAATGGCTCCTGCGTCGTCGTCGTCGTCGGCGGCGGATGTCGTGAGCCGGGTCGATCAGCTGATCGCTCGTCTGACCTCCGCCGAGGCCTCGTCGCGGCATGCGGAGGAAGAAAGTCAGCGCACGGCGCGTCGCCTCGTCGAGGCGCAGCAGGAGCGCGAGCAGCTCCAGCAGACGCTGAGCGAGCTGACGAGTCGCTGCGCAGAGGTGCGGCTCGCCAAGGAGCAGCTGGCGGCACGACTCACCTCCGCCGAGGCCGCCCTCGCGGCAGCGCAGACGTCCGCAGGCGAGTCAGCGAGTGCCGTGGCAGAAAAGGTGCGACGCCTGGAGACGGCGCTGCGGACCAAAACCGCCGCTGCGGAGGCAGATCAGCAGGCCGCGGCGGCGGAGCTGAAGACGTCGACGACGGTCGCCGCCGCACGGCTCGCGGAGGCGCAGGAGGCCCTCGCGCAGAAGGACAAGGAGTTGTCGCGTGTGCAGTCGAAGCTTGAGGCAGCGACGGCGAAGACGTCGTCGTCGTCGTTGGCGGGTAAAGGGTCGGTGAATGAGGAAGCGGCCTTGCGGGAGGCGCTGCGCATTGCGAAGGAGGACCGCACCGCCCTGGCACGGCAGGTGAAGGAGATGGAGACGGACATGAACGATCTGTCCAACATCCAAGCAGCGATGCAGCGGGAGCTGGAGTCGGCTCAGCAGGAGCTGCGCGCGAAGAAGCACGACTTCGACCTCCTCGTGAAGCAGCTGATTCGGATGGAGGAGAAGGAGAAGAAGTGGCACGTCGATCAGCAGCAGCAGCAGCAGGGTGACGCGCAGCAACAGCCAACATCATCGTCGCAGCCGGCGTCTCCGCACGCCTCGGCGCGGAACTTGGACGACGAAAACGAGAAGGACGATGTGGCGCGCGAGTCGCTGGTGGTGCTGACGAACAGCAACACCAACCTGCAACAGTGTCTCCGCAAGCTGCAACGCACCATGAACACGATGGGCATGGACGTCAACGACGGCAGCAGCAGCAGCGTGTCGAATCAGCGCTCTGGCAGCGGCGCCACCACGGCCGCTGGGGAAGACGGAGCGGGTGGTCGTCGCAGCGGACATCGCAAGTGTGCCCTGGCAGCCACCGTGTCGCGAGCCGCGATGGAGCACCAGCAGCTGTCCGCGCAGCTGTCCGAGATGCTCCTTCCGATGCTGGACGAGTTGGACGCGACGCTCTCGAGCAGCAACAACAACAACACCACCATCGGCAGCGCCACCACGAACGGACGCCAGACAGGCAGTGGCAGCGGGGCCGCCTTCACGCGTACGGCGAGCCGGCAGAGTAACACCTCCGCGGCACCGCCTGCGCGCATTGTGAAGCAGCACCTAAGCAACTCGCCGTTCATGCGGACGCGGTCGACGCCCGTCGTCGTTGTGGAGCGCGTGAGCCAAGACGCCACGAACGCGGACTCCGCCTCCCATCGCAGCACACCTAAGAAGGAGTCGCAGCGCACCGGCGCCGCCTTTGGCAGCCCGACGGTGACCAATTCAGCCAGCAAGAGCGTCGTGGTGGATGCTGCGCCGCGGCTCGACTTCCACCGCCAGAACAGCGCCCGAGCGTTTGTGCGGAGCAACACTGCAGCCGTCACGCCTGCCACCGGTGGAAGTGGTGGTGGAAGTAGTGGGGCGGGACTGCCCCCCTCCTCTGCCGCCGCAGCAACGACCAGCGCAGGAGGAGACGGGGAGAAGGAGCGGCGCAGTCACGAATCGACGCTGCGCAAGTCGTCGACGGGTGCGGGTGCCACCAGCGCCAGCGGAGGTGCAACGTCGTCCAACCTGCCGCGTCGCAACGCGCCGTCGTCGACAACCGCCAAGTTCAATCCCTTTCGCCGCAGCAACACAGCGGCTGCTGCGGGCTCCTCTTCTTCCACTTCGACGACGGCAGCAGCGGCGGTGCCGAGCAACAGCGTCAACTTTGCGCGGGTGGCGAGTGGGTATCGCCGCACCCCAACGAACGTGAGCGAGCCGGCCGCAGCTGGGAACTCGTCGCAGGTTCACAAGGCGTATCGAATGCGCTTTTAAAGAAAACAATTTAAACTTTTGTTTATTTTTAACAGATTTCGCCCGACGTTCGTAAGGATCGCTCTTTTTTTTTTTTGGTTTGAACATTTATTAATTGCGTTAGACTCCGTTTTTCTCTTTTTTTCTTGTACTATCCTGGCAATCGCCTCTTTTTACCGGTTTCACTTTTGTAGACATTAAACACGCCATTTTTTTTTTGTACATCTACACGCCACCCTTATCTTTTTTTCTTTTCTGCACCACTTTAGATCTTACTGTAAAAAAAAAAATAGAAAAATTAGCGCAACGAAAAGAGCAGCAGTTCGTCGTGTTTGTGTATAAGGTAATTTAGAGAGTACCGTTTTTTTTTTTTTTTGCGCTGCTCAGCCTCTCTTCCGTCCGAAGAAGTGTTGGCGGCTTGCTTGCAAAAAATTAAAGAAAAAAAGAGGTGACGGTGTTGTTGTGTGTCACTTGAACTGCGCTTGATGGTGTTTTTTGTTTACTCACTCTCATCCTGACATGCCTACAAAACTGTACCACTGTAACACGCACACCTCACACTTTGATAATCTCATCCACTTGGGCATTCTGACAGGTCTACCTCTGTCTCCTGCACGCCGCACACATCTCTACTCGCACACTCACTCATACACAGTATTCTTTCGATTACTATAGAACTGCAAAGCACACAAACAAATTTTCTTTTTTCGTCAAAAATCGAAGTGTTGTTGCGTTGTTCACTTTTTAAGTAATCTTTCATAAAGTCGTCAAGAGCGCTTTTACTCTTTTTTTTCCCCATCTGTAGAAACGTTGACTTCTACTCTTTATTCCTATAGATTCACAGCCTTCGTGACGCTCTTGTTAAGATCTTCATACACAACTCTTCGCAAGTTGAACGATCCACTATAATCCTCTCCTTTTTAATCGACTTGAATCCCTGTGAAACGTGCATCGCTACTTCAGCAGTCGAGAACGTGATTAAAACTGTTTAAAAACAACAAAGAAGTACTTTATTTTAATTAGTGAGCATCATGTTTCGTGGACGTATTGAGCTGGTCATTGGCCCGATGTTCGCCGGCAAGACGACGGAGCTGATGCGCCGCGTCAAGCGTGAGATTCACGCCCGCCGCAGCTGCTTCGTCATCAAGTACGCGAAGGACACCCGCTACGACGTCTCCAACGTCGCCTCCCATGATCAGCTGACGCTACGTGCGCATGCGGCCGTGTCGCAGCTGGGCGAGGTGCGTGACCAGTGGAAGAAGTTCGACGTGCTGGCCATCGACGAAGGCCAGTTCTTCGTCGACCTCGTGGAGTTCTNAGTCGGTGGACAAGCTGTCTGCCGTGTGCATGATGTGCCACGAGCAGCCGGCCTGCTTTACCCGCCGCACGGTGAACGTGGAGCAGCAAGAGCTCATCGGCGGGGCGGACATGTACATCGCGACGTGCCGGGAGTGCTACATGAAGCAGCAGGTCCCGTCGATGGAGGAGATGCGCAGTCAGCAACAGGCGATCAAGGAGGTGGAGAAGAGCTACCTTGGCGTCGCCACGAAGCAGAAGCTTGTCGTGACACCGGAGAAGCCGGCGGGAAACGAAAGTGAGGAGGGCTCGCGGTCGCCCCTCTCCGCTGGCGCGGTCGATTTCAAAGCGGCGAGGGAGGAGAAGAAGCTGGACTTCACGCTGAGCCCGCCGCCGAAGTTTGCCAAGCTGGAGAAGGTGATGGTGGACGCGATTCAATAGTCAGAAAATTTGAGAACAAAGGAAAAAAACTGACATACTGAAATGAGGCGGTGTTTTTACAATGCGTTGCACGTGCTGTTGCCGTTTGTTTGAAGAAGCACCTACAATTCTTTTCCGAACAAACGTTAACAGCAAAAGAAAACCACTCGAAATAATTGTTGTCAGCTTTCCTCTTTCTCTCTTTTTTCTCCTTTTTTAGGACTTGCAACGTCTTGTCTTATTACAGTCGAAAACGCAGCCGTGGTGAAACTGCGAATCACTAAACAAACGCATATACTTTATAGAGCGAAGAAAAAGCTTTTTTGTTGCTTTTGCGCGACGTTGCTGGTAGTGCGCATATATTTTGTTTGGCAATTTAGCTTTCTACTTTATAGAAGCCTTTTTTCATTTTTTCCAACTTCCTTTTTTTATATAAATCGATTTATAACTCGGCTGAACTTCATTTTTTTTTTCACTCTTATTTCCGTCGCACTTTCTCGTTTCTCCCTTTGATAGCTTCTCCAGTGACGGAAAAGGAGAACGGTAAGCAAGAGACTGATAAAAAAGTGCACGACACGGAGAAACGCGTATGCTGGAAGCTGCGCAGCTAAAAAAAAAAAACTTTGCTTTATGCTTTTTGATAATGCTACACTCAAAAAAATCAAAAGGAATACAATAGGCGCAAACCAGGTGTGAAGCCTTGATTCGCAATCAATTCATTTTTTGCATCTACTAAAAATAGATTTCCAGTTTTTATAAACGTGTCGCAGGGAATTTAATGGGTTTGCAGCAGTGACCAAAAAGTGTTTTTGTACGCACTTATCTTTCCTGCATATGCCTTTTAAGCCGAAATTAATGCAAAAATCTATAAAACGTACATGCGCTACAACCCTTTATGGAAAACTTCATTTCTAAACCCTTGCAACTCAACCTCTTTTTTGTGTGTGTGGAGTGGAATCGGCATTGTAATATTAAAAAGAAAAAAGTGAGCCAGTCATTTGTGCTTGAGTTGCTTCTCAATCGAAGCACATACACGCTAAATTAAAAGTACAGCCAGTGCAGAAACATGTTGACTCGATTTGCCGGTGCAGTGCGGTGGCTGCCGCGTCCGCCGCCCTCTCCCATTTCCTCCTTTCGTTATTTCTGCACCGGCACGTCTCCGCTTTACGCCAGCAAGAAGAAGCGCGGCAGCGCGAAGAAAGCGAAACGAGGCAAGACTGCAGAGAATTCGGTCTCCGCTTCTCCAACAGCAAACGTTGCCTTGGCTGCAAAGCAAGATGTAATAAAGAACACAAAGGCGATGTCTCCTTCAGTTCAGACAAAGGCGAAGCCCGCTGCAGCACCGCCCTCACCATCAACGCCGCCATCAGCTCAGCCACGCCCAACATTCACCTCAAATCAAGCCTTGTCTTCGTCCTCCAGCCCGGCAGCGCCGGCAACAACGACAGCGGAGGTCACAAACCGTCCACGTCGCACCTACGCTCACGCCAACAGTGTCGCCAACCCCGACGCGGAGGTGCAGCGGCTGAAGCGCGAATTAATTCAAACACGTCTGCAGCTCGCCAAAACTGGCAACAGTAACTCGTCTCACGCTGGCGTCTACGAAGGCATCCTTGCTCGACTGTCCGAGACTGACAAGGCGGCGCAGCACAGTGCCGCCAGCCTTCGATACACCGGCATGGCGCTGCGGTGCGCACACGACAACCTGGAAGTGGAGCTGCGTCGGCTGATGATGATCGGACTGACGCCGGCGGAGGTGGATGCAGCTGCGCTGGAGGCTGGAGCACGGCAGTATATACGACAGAACATCGGCTTTCACGCCGACCACGTTGCGAGTGTGCCGTCCGCCATCACCGACGTTGTGCGTGCTTCGCAGAAGGTACAACCGACAAAGAAGACATAGTGATGGCTTCAAAACTTCCAAACAACACGTCGAAGTGTTGCTTCACTGTTTAAAAAACTTACGCTTTCGGTGTTCTCTTTTTCTTCCGTTGAATCGGGCGTCGTTACCGGCAGCCTTTTTTATCACATCGTAAAAAAAAAAAAAAAAACACTGCTGATTCATTTGATAAAAACAACGCATAGGAATTTCTTCGAAGTGATACGATTCCCTCTCAGATACCTTCAGTTTTCAACTTCTTTGTCGGTATGTTGAGGAAGAAATCTCGAAAGATCTCCCCGTCGATCCTGCTTAAATATCCTTCTCTTCTCAAACTTTCTTTCGACATCAATTTAAAAACTAATAATTCTCTAAT
>JASAOP010002326.1:0-14446 GCA_030849055.1 Crithidia thermophila | reverse complement strand
TGTTACTGTGCACAGGCATGTCTTTGTGCAGTTCCTCCTCAGCATCATCTACACCAACATCTGCTTTTTTTTCTTCAGCTTTTTCCTCTCGCTCCGCGTTTTTCAAATGCGAACTCGAGAAACCTCTTGACCAACATCCTCCACTCTCTTTTTCCTTTTCTTTTGCTTCTGCGTCGTTACAACAATACCCTCCGACAACAACAACACTAAACCACACCTTCAAAGCGTGTCTCTCGCACTCTACTTACGGTCACCCCACAACCTAATAGCGAGCCCGTTTAAAAAAAAATCCTTTACTCTCTACTCTTCGTTGACCAGACGTGTGATGGCTGCCACCTCGCCGTCCGTGGACGCCGTGATCGGCAAAGTGCGTGCGCAGGCAGGCAAGCGGCGCCTGGCCCTCCAGCCCTTCTTCGCCGACTTCGATCGCCTGCACTCCGGCCGCATCACCGCGGCGCAGTTTGCCCGCGTCCTGAACAGCAACGACATGCAGCTGAGTCAGGACGAGATCGACGTGCTCGTCAGCGCCTTTGCCGCGCAGAACCCGGGCGACGCCACGGCGGCCGCCTCCGCGCAGGCGCAGGCCAACCCCGCCGTGGTGTACTCGGCCTTCCTCGACTGTCTTCAGTCTGCGCCGGGCAGTGTGGCAGCGTTGCGCCGGTCAGTCGCGAGCGCGACGCTGACGGACGCGGAGCAGGCGCGTCTGCAGCCCGTGTGCCGCATGTTGCAGCGGGCCATCCAATCGCACGGGACAAGCCTCACGGCCCCTTTCCGCGACCTCGACCCGCTGCACACCGGCCGTGTTACGGCGGCGCAGTTCCGGCGCTGCCTGCCCTTCTCGTCGTCGCTGACGGAGGATTCGATGAATCTCTTTGCGAAGCAGTACAGTGATGGCCGGGGCGGCGTGTATTACATGCCCTGGTGCCGCGCGATGGACCCGTCGCTGAATGAGAAGGACGAGGAGGGGGTGCGTGTGGTGGACAACAGCAGCACCAACGGCACGTCCACGCTGAAGGATTCGAATGCGGATGGAAATACTGCGGCGCACGCGCAAGTGTTTCCGGCGTCAGCCTCGGGTCTCACGCGGGACTGCTTTGCAAATCCAAACTTGACGGCCGACGAGCTGGTGGCCATCTTTCGTCAGCAGTGCGCGCTGTACCGTATTCGCTACGAAGACGCCTTGACAGACATGGACAAGATGAAGACCGGCCGCGTCTCGGCTGCGCAGTTCGCCTCCGCGCTGGGCCGCATGCCACTCGTCCACTTCGCCCTGCGCACGGAGAACACGGAGGTGCTGGCGCGGGCCTACAGCAACAACTACCGCGGCCCCATCGAAGGCTGCCGAGTCGACTACCGCAGTTTCCTGCGTGACATCCACCCGTCGCAGGCGCTGCAGACTACGGCGGACGGCCGCAGCGTGCCGGTGAACTTTTTCGCCACGGCGCACGCCGCCGACACGTACATTTCGAGCGCTGCTGACCAGGAAAAGGCGGCGGCGCTGCTGGAGCGGCTGCGGTCCAACATTCGCGCGAATCGGATTAGTCTGAGTCCCGTGCTCCGCGATTTCGACCGCGTGCGCAAGGGCATTTACGAGCACCGCACCTGCACCCACACCCGCTTTGCGCGTGGCCTCGCGACGCAGAACATTCTGCTGCCGCCGGAGGAGCTGCAGCTGCTCATCCGCAAGTACACGGTGCCCAACCCAGACGGCACCCCGAGCAGTGAGGTGAACTACTACCTCTTTGTGCAGGACGTTGATCCCTCGCAGGTGAACGGAGGCCAGATCCGGTCCGCCACCACGACCACTGCAGGCCGCTCAGCCTCCGGCCACCCACGCACAGCGTTGAAGGATGCGAGCAGCCCCAACGGCGCCTCCGCGGAAGGCGCCGTGCGGCGGGTGGCGCAGCAGATCGTTGCCCGTCGTCTGAACCTCAGCGACGTTCTCGCTAATGCTGACCCGCTGCGCAGTGGGACGATCTCCAAGGGCCGCTTCGGCTCCTCGTTGAAGCAGGCGGGCGTGGAGCTGACTGCGCAGGAGCTGGCCGCATTAGAGGCCACCTTTGTCTCGACACGCGTTCCCGAAGCGGTGGACGCCGACGCGCTGCAAGCTGCGGTGAAGTCCGCTGTGTCCGCCGCTCAGCAAAGTGCCAAGTCCGACCCCACGTCCGCCACGCGGTTGCAGAATGTCAGCCCAGCGATGGCGGCGCTGCTGACCCGCGTGCGGCACAACGTCAAGGTGCACAACGCTCTTCTCCTGCCGTTTTTCGCCGACTTCGACCGCAACCACCGCGGCGTCGTGACGCCGCAGCAGTTCGCGCAGGCCTGCGTGCGTCACCACCTTCCGCTGACGGCGACGGAGCTGGTGGCGGTGGCGCAGGCGTACACGAAGAACGCCGCACACCCGGACGAGGTGCACTACCTCGACTTCATCCACGATGTAGGGTGCGGGGAGGAAGGGCAGCCGCCGGCGGTCGGAGCTGCGGACACGACGTCGCGGAGCCTATCAAGGGCCGCATCACCGAACACGACCGTCACATCGTCCAGTGCGGTAACGGCCGCAGCTGACGTGGATGCGCTGCTCACGAAGCTGTGCCTCTTCCTGCAGGAGCGCCGCCCCCGGCTGAATGAGTTTTTCCCTGACGGCGACGAGCTGCGCCATCAGCACGTCTCCCCGTCCCGCTTCCGCCACTGCCTCTCCATGCTGGGGCTGACCGCGCTCACCGAGCAGGAGCTGCGCACGCTGGAGGCTGGCTTTGCCTCGGTGAAGTGCCCCGGTGAGGTGGACTACCCAGCTTTTGTGTGCACGCTGCGTGCGATGCTGGCGGACGGGGCTGGCGTGGCGGCCGTGACACAGCGCCGCCTCGGCAGTGATCGCCCTGCGCTGGCGGACACGGCTCCTGTCGACTCGGCTGCCACCGCCTTTGCGAAGACGACGCTCGAGCGGGTGCAGCGGATGTTGAAGGCGCGCCGGACCGCCACCATCACCGCTTTTCGCGAGTACGACCGCGCGCGGAAAGGGTTCATCACGGATGGGCAGTTTTTCGCGTGTTTGCAGGCGCTCGGGGTACTGCTGCAGCCGGACGAGGCGCTGGCGCTGCTGCAGCTGTACGGCGTGGGCGGTGGGCAGGTGCACTACTTGCCTTTTGCACAGGAGGTGGACGACGCGACGCTGGTCTCCGTCAGCTGAAGTGACCATGGTGTAGTAATGGTGAGTGCATGGTAAGGTAAGGAACGCAGCGAGCGCGTTACTGTACCGTGTCTTTGGAAAAGAAGAATACAAAACGTTGGAAGATGAGAAGAAATTTTTTTTCATATTTTGCTGTGGAAAACAAAGTGATTATTTCAAATTAACTCTTCTCACGATTTATTGTTGTTATTATGGTTGAAGGGGAATTGGCGATAATTGTTTTTTATGGTGTTTTGAAATAAAATATTTTTTTTTATTCACACAGCTTCGATGTAAACAGCTTAAAAGCACAAAAAGTAAGCTGCGTTTCAATTTTTGTTTCACCATTTAATTTGGGTTACGCAAAGACACACACATGAAGTCGTAAGTGAGGGCTTTGCTCTTTTATTATTAGTATTAGCTTTACTCTATTTGCTAATGCACACTTTTTTTTTTGAGCTTTGTTTTCGATGTAAAGCATCCTTCATTCCTCAATAAAGCCATTTCGAAAAAAAAAAAAAAATAGCTGCATAAGCAACCGTATCGCACTTGCAGAGTAGTATGTATTGACAACGTTGGTCACTCAACGCAAGTCGAAAAGTCACGAGGTGCTCTGTGCATTTTCGTTTCTAGTGTTTCTTTCATCGTGAGATTTTGTCTTCTTTAGCGTGATGAAATGAAATGAGCTCAAAAATATATTTACATATATTTATGTAGTGGCGTGCTCAGTGTCCACATGTGATACTCTCTTCTCTCCCATTTTTTGACATTTCTGCTACCTTTTCTTCTTCTCTTTTACCATTTAAAAACGCTGTTCTCTATCACATTAATACCTCACAACGCGCACTTCAACCAACAGATTCGTTTCATCACAAACGATCTCGTCTCACTGTTCTCTCGCTCTTTTTTGTTTTATTTTTCTGTTTTGTTAACTGTTTCTCTAAGTATTCTATTTTTGGCGTCTCTTGTTTCTCATTTGGACTTATTATAAACAACNCAAACCACACGCGAAAAAAGAAGAGAAAAAAGAAAATGCCGCCGAAGACTGCCGCGTCTGTTGTGCGCAACGGTGCCTCGAAGCCGCACCCGAAGGGCAGCGACCGCCACCCGGCCAAGGAGGAGGCCGCCCCGGTCCACACCGGCCCGCAGGTGAAGTCCGCCATCGTCAACGCCGCCCCGGCGCCCGCGGGCAAGTCGTTCCTCGACGCACTGCGCTCGGGCAAGAAGGGGGCCGCGCCGGCACCGAAGGTGTCCGCCCCGGTGGCAGCGCCCGCAGCCGCGCCGAAGGAGGAGGAGAAGAAGGCGGCCACGCCGGCCCCCGCGGCGGCCCCTGCGGCGGCTGCCCCGGTGAAGGAGGCCCCGGCGCCGGAGCCGGTGAAGGAGGCGGAGCCCGTCGCGGCCCCGGCCCCGGTCGAGGAGGAGAAGCCCGCGCCGGTGGAGGAGCCGGTGGCGGTGCCGGAGCCGGAGCCGGTCGTCGAGGCCGCGCCGGAGCCGGAGGCCGTCCCGGAGCCCGAGCCGGAGGTGGTGGCGGCCGCGCCCGCTGCTGCCGCCCCTGCCGTGCAGGTGGCTGCGGCCAACTTCAGCTGGGCGGACGAGGACATCCAGTTCCAGATCCGCCAGCCGCAGTACGCCGCCGAGTACCCGATGTCGGTGTTAGAGAACTTGGCCCGCAACGTGGCGTTCAAGGCGCCGGAGGAGCAGAACACGATGGCCTCCGCCATCGAGAACCTGAACCGCGAGCGCGTCGCCTTTGAGCAGACGAAGCGCGCCCACGACGAGGCCGTCAAGAACCGCGAGATGGAGCTGAACTCGATGGAGGCGTCCCTGCAGGCCCGCGAGCGCCAGCTGCACGCCAGCCTCGAGACGGTGCGCACGGAGCGCCAGCAGCTGCAGGCGCAGCAGACCCAGTTCCAGGCGCAGCAGGCCGCCGCCGCCGCCGCCGCTGCCGCCGCGCAGGCGCAGGCTGCCCAGCAGCGCACCTCCCAGACGCAGTCGCCGGCCGCGCAGGTGTCGCCGAGCCCTGCCCAGGCCACGCAGTCGCCGCACGTGCAGCAGCAGCAGCAGCAGGTCCCTCCGCAGCAGCAGCAGCAGCAGCAGCAGCCGCGCGGCAACATGTACATGGGCGGTGGCAACTACGGCATGTCGGAGTGGGCGCCGGAGTCGCGCGGGTGGGGCAACGAGGGCGGCATGGGCGGTGCGCAGAACTTCGACATGTACCAGAACCCGTACCAGAACAACTACAACCCGCGCGGCTACCACGTGCCCGGCCCGCACCGCGGCAACATGCGCAGCATGCCGCAGCAGCAGCAGCAGCCTCAGCAGTACAGCCGTCCGATGATGGCCCCGCAGCAGCAGCAGTACAGCCGCCCGATGCCGCAGGCCGGCAACCCGCGCCCGCAGCAGCAGCAGCAGCCGGGCATGGAGTTCAACTTCCGTCCCCAGCAGCAGCAGCAGCAGTACAGCCCGGCTCCGAACTCCGGCTACCCGCAGCAGCGTGCCACCCACTGGTAAATCACATGACAAGTCATGCGAAATTTGTTCAGTCGCTCTTCTCTCACTTCTTCACTCCTTCTCTTTTCTTTGAGTATAGCTCGAGAAAAAAAGAAGCGTTAACAGATTTTGCGCTGCTGACAAGCTCACAGCTGACATGTGCCTTACCTTCTCTTTCATTTTTTCTTATTTAGGACTGATTTTTTATGATAACTAAGCTGTATGGAAGCAAGAGCAGGTTTGTCTTTTTTTTTTTTAGATTGCCGAAAGGTGGTGTTTGACGTCACCCAAACGCACTAAAAAAAATTCTCATTCGCTTATCGCTGTCTTTCGGAAGACGTGTTGCGTTGGAAGAACGCTTACGGTTTTTGTGCGCCGCCCACAGCAGTATTGAGCTCTGCGATGCTATCAACACACACACACACACACAAACAAAACAAAAAATACCCAAAAAACAACAAAAACAAAAATGGAAAAGAACAAAGAGTTTGCAAGATGCGTCATTATTCTTAACACCTAACTAACAAGTACAGGAGGCCACACTCCCGTACCACAACTCTGGCTTCGCCTTCTTTTTTTCCCCCGAGAAACAGCTACATACCGAGATCTTTGTTTTGAAACTTTTTTGGATAATGGTTTTCTTTTTTTTTCTTTTTTTTTTGTTGTGTGGAATTTTGTAGGAATTTTGGGTCCCCAGTAAAAGCAGCTTCTTTTTTTTTGTTTAGCGTTTTCTTTTTTTTTTACGTACTTCTTTCCACATCCGGTGCTCACGTTGTTTTGCTTCTTAAATTATCTCTTTTCCTTTTTTTTTTTGCGTCAGCGTCGCAGACACGGTTTTCGAACCACAGTATATGTCTTCTCAAGTACGTGGAGCAATCCGGTCTGATCGCGCGATAGAGGCTTAACATGTCTTGAGAAAGTGAAGCAAAGCATATGGATTGATGAGCAGCCGTGCAGATGAATGAGTACACACAATCGCATGGAAAACTTGAGGGTGAGTGGATGTCAGTCAAATGAGGGCTGAATGTGCCTCTTTGCAGTATCTGTCAAGCCAACACTTTTTCTTTTTTTTCTGTGGCGTTTTGTGCTGTTCCGCGCAGATTCGCTGTGTTGTTGTTCTTTTTAGACGCAGCAAAGCACACAAAAGAAACCTTTAGTATTCATGCATGTCGCTATTCTTGCTTTGCCCCTCTTTTGTTTTTCTTTTCTTAATTGTGGCCGCTGGGCACCTCTGTCAAGGTTTGCTGTTCCTTCATGGCTGCAACTTCCTTTTTTTTTTTCTGAATGGCAGAGAACGATGCTGTCCCATTAAAGCAAAGCGACTGCATCGCAAGAGGGAATACTCGATATCTGGTAATTGTGAAAGAAAGAAAGCAAACGGAAAACGTCTGAGAACAAATCAAATGAAGAGAAATTTTCTTTTCACAATGACAAAAGTTGTTAGACTTCTCTTACCTTGAGAATTTCTATCTGGTTTCGCTTCTCAATCCTTTTTTTTTTTGGATCAAAAGGTGAAAACTGCACAACTGAGTCGATCTTGATAAAAAAAAAAAAGAATTAATAGCTGCAACCGTGTTGGCAAGGGATAGTGGTCTTTTTTTTCTTTTTTTCATTCTTTTTGGTCAAACTTCTTTTTCTGGTTTCAATTAAATTACCTTTTCCCGTTAGTTTGTAGGTTTTGTTTTCTTTTTTGTTTGTTCATGGTTCACTTTTTATTTTCCTAAAAGTATTCTAAGTAACACCAACAGCCAAAAAAAAAAACTTAAAGAAAAAAATACAGGGTACATTTGAAGCACGTGATGGTTCTTTTCTGTCTCTAATTTGAGAGAGAGGAGGAATGTGCTGGCAACAGGACGAATATTCTGTCGTGCTCCTCCATCTCTCAACACGCAGAACAAATGAAAAAAAAACGAAGTCCACACGTTGTGTTCTTGAAGCGAGGAAAGCACGAGGATCACTGTTATTCTCTGTGTTACATTGGCAGCTATGTCCTGTAAGTTGCTATGAGAGACGATTTTATATTGGAAGCGGTAATACTCCATCTACTGCAGCGACAAAACAGCATTGCTGTTTTTCGAACGCCGTCAAATCGTAGACGACGACTCTACAAGTGGAAAACACATGAGACTCTTGTCTCGACGCCGTCTTTTTTTTTTTTTCGGAAAAGAAAGAAAACAAAAACAAGCGCTGCTCGTGTCTCTCGAATCATCTTTTTTCCTGCTTTTGGTGCCTTGTCTTATCGTTCATATTTCTCTCATCCTTTTTGCTCGACGCATATCGTCTCCTACATCGCACTCCCATAGAATTCTCAATCCTCACTAGTAAAGTCAAAGTGTGTTTGTGTGTCTAAAACTTACACGCATCAATTTTCAAAGTGAAAAAGGTTGTGTTTGCTGTCATCAACACGACAGCTTTGATTAATAGTAGCATTTTTTGTTTGTTTTCTTTTTCAATATTGTTGGTGGCTGGGTAAACTGTTTCTTTTTTTCTTCTTTTTTTGTTGTTGTTTTGCAATCTGATCGGCAGTGAGTTTGTGTATTAAAAAAATAGGCACTGTCATTGGCTCCTCACCCCTACCGGAAAAAAAAGGGTTTGGGACAAAACAACAGTTTTACCTCTTTTTTTTTTTGTGTGTACACTGAAAGTACAAGTGTTTTTTTTTCTTTTTTGAATCGCTTTGCAAGCAATTTTTTTTGTTACATTTACAACAATTGCTCTTTTTTTTTTTCAATTAACAGCGTTTTTCTTGCACACTTCTCTTTCAAGTGGAAACTTGACACTTCATCGAGTGACTTTTACAGTGCAAAGGGAAAAAAGTCTCGTACTAAATTTTGCAAGCAATATTTCAAGAGAAATTTTGTAAAAGGGAAGAAAACGTGCGGAGGACATTTGTTGACCTATAGAAAGCTAGCGGAGAAAGTGTTGTGCGAGTCAAGATGCCGAGCAAGCAGTCCTCCAAATCGGGAGGTGGCAAGTCGAATAACAGCAACAATAACGCAACCGCATCTGCCAAGTCGCAGAAATCCAATGCGGCCACCGCCGGCAGCAACAACAACAACAGCAGTGCAACAACAGCCTCCCCCGCGCCTGCGCCACCCGCGACGGCGCCGTCCTTCGACTCCCTCCCGCACGCCACGTCTGGCGAGCGTTTGAAGGGTGTCGAGGTCAGCTCCAGCATCCCGGCCCTCATGAGTGAGTTGGGCGTGCTGCTGCAGCAAACCCCTGGCAGCACCACCGGTGGCGCCGGCATGGGCCTCCCGCGCGGCCAGAACGGTGGGCTGCTCTTCGAGGACCTCGACTTTACGCCCAGCAACGCCGGCGGAGACGCGGCGGCGGCGGCGGCGGCGGCCGTCTTTGGTGATGATGTGGGTCGACGCGTGGATCAGATCCCTGCCGGCGCCCTCGAGCGTCTCTCGCAGGTGTTCCAGCTCCAGCAGCGTCAGGCACTGGCCTCGGCAGCAGCAGCAGCAGCAGCGGCGGCGTCGGCCTCCGCAGCGGCGTCGTCGAAGGGTGCCCGCGGCTCTGCCTCGGTGGAGGTGGTGGACACGGAGGACGAGGAGGAGAACGACGGCGACGCCGGGACGACGAGCCGCAGCAGCGTGGCCACAGGTCACACCACCCCCGCCCCCGCCAACCCGACCAGCGCGTCTGCCGCCACCGCCGCTGGTGGTGGTGGAGGGGCGGGTGGGGCGGAGTACGACCCCTACAGCGCAGCCGGCCGTCGACACAACTTGGAGGAGATGTTCGAGATGATGCAGCGCAGCATTGGCAACTACGCACGCGGTGCGGTCGCGGCGGCGGCGGCCGGGGTGACCGGCGAGACGGGCGGCGGCACGGCAAAGGAAAAGTCCGGCGGCGGTGGTGGTGGGGCGGCGGCGTTGGCGGGCGATCTCGGTCTCGACCCCTCCGCCTACTCCGATCCGCTGACCCAATTGGAGCTCTTCCGCGCGATGATGGTGGCCACGAGCAAAAGCCGCGCCGGCGGTGGTGGCGGCCTCGACGGGAAGGGCAGCGGCGACGACGGCAGCGATGCGCGCTCGCGTGCCGGGCAGCGTGGCGGTGGTGGCGCTGGGGGGAATGCGGGTGGTGCCGCCGGAGGCCCGGGCGGCGCGGCGAACCGATCCGCGAACGCCAACCTGGACATGCCGTCCAACAACCCGTTCCAGAGCTTCCTTGATGTGCTGGGGCCCCAGCTGATTGGGCAGGTGCGCATGCAGCAGCGCGCGGCAGCGGGGAAGGCCGCGGCGGCCGCGGCAGCAGCGGCGGCAGCGGCGGGCAACAACGCCGGCAGCAGGGATGCGGTGGACGGTGCTGGACTGAACGTCGGTGGTGGTGTTGGTGGTATGGCGGCGGCGGCGGGTGTGGGCCGTGAAGGGGCGGTCACGCCAACCGGCGCCGCGAATCTCTCCGACCTGCAGAAGCGCGTGGAGCAGGTGCGGGTGCTGAGCAGCAGCACGCTGGAGGAGCTGGCCGCTGATGAGGTGTCCGACAGCACGTCCGGCAACCTGCGTGACTTGCTGCTGGGCGACCCAGACCCGAGCCTCGCCGCGACGTCGCCAGAGCCGGAGCTGAGCAGCGCCAAGGTGGGCTACTGTCTCACCGAGGCCGCCGCGGTGGCCGTGTCCATGCTATGGAGCTACCTCGGCAACCAGCAGAAGGAGGCTCCCCTGCTGCTCGGGTGGAACCGCGAAGCCGCGCAGAGTCAGTTCAACCTTCTCCTCTTCCGTCTGCGGCAAGAGCTGGCCGGGCACTCGCAGGCGAACCTGGCTGAGATCGCGCGCAGCTTCGGCGGCGGCTGCGTGGCGGCCGACGCGGACGATATCTACCGGGCCGTCAACGGCGTTGGTGTGCTGCTCTTCTTCACGAGCAAGCCACTCGCCCTGCTGGAGAAGACTTGCGCCGAGCTCGGCATCTCCCTCTCCGATTCCGCCAACGCCGACAGCAACGTTATGGCAGAGCTGATCGCCGAGAAGCTAGCCGCCTTCCTCTACCCGATGAAGGAGGGCAAGCTGTCCTTTGCGCACCTCAGCTTCATTCCGCGGATGCAGGTGCACGAACACGCCCCGGGCAACTACACGTGCACGATCGACAATGCCAGCAACATGGGCCGCATGCTGCGCGAGCGCCTCCTCAGCAACCGCTTCAGCTGCAACAAGATCAAGTGGCGCGCCGCGATTGTGAACGACAAGGGAGAGCTGAAGTTCACCGTGTGGCACCGCTACTCGACCCCGCTGTCCGTTCACCTGCTCGTGCGCACGTCGGAGCCGAAGAAGAAGAAGCAGCAGCAGCGCAGCGGCAGCACGAAGGACGGGGCGGAGGACAAGGAGACGAGCGCCACGGAGGAGCTGCGCGCCAACTCGGCGCTCTTCATGGAGCGGCAGGCCACCGCCGCTCCTGGAGAGATGATCGGCTTCACGGACGACTTCCTCGCGCTGACGGTGGCGCTCAGCTCGCCGACGACGCTGCAGCACGGCTACCGCACCTACAACAAGGTTGACGACCGCCTCGTCTTCCAGTTCTCGCTGCAGCTCAGCAACCTCGACGGCACCCCGCTCGACGGCGCGGCGCCGACGGCGAACGCGCACGCGCGCAGTGTCGGCAAGCAGACCCCGCAGCAGCAGCAGACGGCCGACGATGCGGAGGCAAACGTGGCGAACGGCTCCGTTGCCGGCCGCACCGACGGTGGGGACTCGAAGGAGGACGCAGAGGCGGAGCTGCGGGCAGCCGTGACGGCCTTCAGCGAGTCGGAGCGCGCCGCCCGCGCCGTTTTGGTCGAGACGGCGACGCTCGAGTACCGCCACCTGCAGAACGACGAGTGCCGCGCCGCCCACGCCGCGCGTCGCCGCGCTGAGGACCGCGAGCGCAAGGCGCTGCTGGCCAAGGTCGGGCCCTCCGCCGATCTCATCCGCGAAGTGGAGAAGTTGTCGCAGGCCGTGCAGGCGGCACAGCAGCACATCAGCAAGCTGAACAAGGAGCGCGCCAAGGACGACCGCGAAAGCGAGAAGATGAGCGAGAAGTTGTCGCAGCAGCAGAGCGACCTGGCAAAGGTGCTGTCTGCGCTGGACGAAGGTGAGGACGAGCTGCAGCGCATCGAGGCCGAGGCGAAGGCGGCCGAGCGCCGCATCGAGGAGAAGCGTGTCCGCCTGGCGCGCAAGGAGGCGAAGAAGGCGGAGCAGAGTCAGTGGACGGCGCTGAAGCGGGTGCTGGAGCCGGCGACCTCGTCAACCCACCACGACACCCTCGCCATCAACGACTTCGGCAGCTTCCTGCAGTCGTCATCCGGCCCCACGATGCCCATGCCGCAGCCAGCGACCACGTCCATCCCGGGCGTTTTTGCGATGTCCAACAACAACGGCGGCGGCTTCCCCCCGCTGGGTGCGAGCAGCGGCGGTGGCTTGACGGCCTTCGGCACGGACCCGTACTCGACTCGCCAGAGCACGTCCACGCCGCCCAGCAGTGCCGCCAACACGACGCCGGTCTTCTCCACGCAGCCCAAGATGGGGCTCGCCGGCGGCAGCGGTCTGGGCCTCACCCTCGGCAGCAGCAGCGCGAACGCGAACAACAACAACAACAATACCAGCAGTCCGGGAATCGGCGCAGCAGGTCAGCACCCACTGATGAGCAGCAACAACAACAACGGCGGAGTCGCGAGCTCCTCGGCGTCCACGCACCCAGGAATGATTTCGCCGATGGTGCCCCCGTCGCCCGGTGTGACCAGCAACGCCTCTGCCGCGATGGGAAGCCGCAACAGCCCCGCCTCCGCCGTGGCGGCCTCGCTCGGCAGTCCGGGGATGCCGCTGTCCGGCAACCTGCACAGCAACAACGCCACCAACGGCGGCAGCAGCAACGCGCCGTCAGTGGCCGGTGGGCGGAGCAGCGCGAGTCCCGCGAATGCGATGATGATGGGCGCCGGTGGCGCGGTCGGCGGCAACGGCGGTGGGCTGTCGTTTGGGCTGGCCCCGTCGCTCTTCAGCACGAACCCGGTGAGCCACACCTCGCACGCGGGGTTGGGCGGCGGTGGCGCGGGCAACCTGTACACCTCCCTCGACATCAACGCCCAGCCCTTCAGCCCCTCTCCGCCACCTGGTTCACCGGGTGCGGCGTCGACCAGCGCGCACAGCCACGGTGGCAGCAACAACACTAACAACAACAACGGTGGTGGTGGCGGCTTTGCCTTTACGGTGACGGCAGGAGCGGGCATGCATCCGGGTCTTGCAGGGTCGTCGTCCCCTCTGTACCCGGCTGGGCCTGCCTTTGCGAGCGGACACGACCTCGGCGCGCACTCGCCTTCGCCTTTCTCCACCACGCCCATGTCCGCGAACAACAACAACAACAACAACGGTCTGTACATGATGGGCGGTGGTGGCGGTAACAACGGCGGCAACGGCGGAGGCGGCGGCCTGCACGGGAGTGCGTCCGACCTGGCGCAACACCAGGGCATGTTCCCACCGCAGCCCCACAGTCCGAACGAGATGCTGTCTTTCTCCACCTCCCTCCACTGGCGCACCTAAGTACCACTTATAGAAAAATGGGGGGGGGGGAAAGAATGCAGAGGGAACGGGGAATGATACAAATCAAAAGTGCAGTTTTTACATATTTGTAGACTGTGAACTCAGCAAAAGCTTTTTGTTTTGGCTTGTTTTTATCATTCGCACTTCTGTATCTTCCTCTTGTTTGTCTTCTTCCCCCTCACAGCTTGTCAAAGCTCTGTTGTTTTTTGCCCTAGTCATTTTTGTTGTTATGTCCATTTTGCCCCGGAAAAAAAAACACTAAGTGTGTAGCCGTTTGTGTTTGTCTGTCTGTGCTATTTGTGTACCTCTTTTGCCGTGCTAACAGAACGCTGTTCTTTTTTTGTTCTTTTGTAGTTCCGAATTCCAAAGTTGTACTATTCTTGCCTTTTAAAGCAAGCGTTTACAATTAAAAAAAAAAGAAGTTTGGTCCTCCTTTCTTTGAAAGCGCCTGACTTTTGTTTCAGAGAGACAAGATAAACCTAAGTAACTAAAAATTTAAACAAAAAAAGTGCTTCCTCTTTTTTTTTCGATGGTTTTCTTTTTTCATTTGTTTGTTTGTTTGTTTTCTTTTTCACGCATACATGTTACACTTGTTAGCTTATGCAAACTAATTTTTATAAAGAGAAGAAAAGGAAACAAGAAAAACAATGTTGAAAGCTTTTGGAAAAAAAAGGAGCTCAAAGCTTTTCAACTTCGTCTTCTTTTGCGATCAATTGCCACGCTGCAACAGCGACGTGGATAGGCTTCGATGTACCTGATTGTAAGTCGACCCTGCTCTTGCAATACACTTTGCTTTCAATTTTTTGCTTGTTTGTTTTTGAAGGCTTAACATTTATAAGTATACTTAGGTGTTAAGGTGTGTTGCAAAAAATTCTTTCTCGCAACGAGCGCGGTCTCGTCGCAGATGCACTACTACGCGGTGTTTTGTTTTGTAGTAGTGAGAGACAGCAGGTTGCTTTGTTGAACACAAATAGCGCCATGCTTTTTTTTTCTCCTGCTTTGATAGACTTTCTCCGGCTCCTCTTTCTTTCTTCTGTCACATCGTTGTACTTCAGTTGAAGCCGCAGGCCCCATTGAGAGCTCCGGCGGCTGCCTTCTACCTTCATTGGTGATCCCATAAAAAACCAAACGGCTTTTACCACTTCGGCCATACAACGCGTCCGTTTTCGTTTGGTTACTTTTCGTTTTGTCATCACCGTGTATCATTATCTTTATTTACTCCTAGCACAATGTTCTACAACGCGTCTTTCACCGTTCTCCACACGACCCTCCACGTGCT
>JASAOP010002325.1:0-14444 GCA_030849055.1 Crithidia thermophila | reverse complement strand
TTATTTGTTTGTCAAAAGCTTTGGCAAGATTTTTGAAAGCTGAAAGAGCCTGCGGCCTTCGCTGTGTTGGGTATTAGCCTTTCGGATACCAAAATAATCCTGTCTGTGCCTTGCTAGAACCTAACTTTTTGGCAGAAGAGTTGAAACCTGCTGAGCTGGATTATCCCAATGTGGTGCAAAGGTCCAGTGGCTTAAATGACGAAACTCAAACTCCTCTTCGGACGGTCGATCCGGTTGAGCCTTGTGAGTGACCATTTGACAATTGTATCCAGAGCATATCAATCTTTTTTATTGTAATGTGCGTGATTTCTAATAAAGCAGGGTGAACGCTCCTAAACCGCTTCTCTAGTTGAGCACTTTCGCAATCCGTAGACGCTCGGTGGCGTGGAGTTTTACTTATCGCGTGGTTGGCTGCAAGCTCTCTCAGCTTGATCTACAGACCTCGACTCGTTCGCAGATTCTGCATATTAGGCTTCCACTTCTGAAAAGAAGCAAGACCCTTAAAGGTAGCTGCAATCAGAGACCTCAGCGGCTTTAAACTTCCTATTTACTGGGTAGTAGACGTTGCTGTAACAGTGCGGCCGGCATCATCAGCAATTTACAGAGGAAAAAGAAAAGTAGTGAGGCAACAGCCGACCACCAATGCTTCAGTTACAAAAGCGAGAGAGTTCATCACACTTCCTTAATGATAATTCGTTATAAGGACTCACTAAAAACATCCTCAAGTGAGACAATCAAGGCAGATTCAGCTGGATGTTGAGAAGGAAAAGCTCCTTGGTAAATATTTGAAGAATTTCGACTAAACAAGGACGCGCGATTGCAGAATAAAAAGGTTGCGTGCTTCGCTTTCCTGAAACTATCGCAAGAAACAGACGGCTGGTCAAGATAATTTTAAAAGTTTTCAATTCTAAAGGCGGTTACACATAACGCTATCTTAATTTTTTAAACAATAGCAAAGAAGGGACATGGTTCTAAAATCGAAAAAAGGAATTAAAATGGGACATCGTAAACCCTCTCCGCTGGGCTAAGCATTTGTACCAAAAAAAATGCAGCCACGAGGCTCATAACCTTCTTGTCGCACACATTTCCACACACACGCACACACACACCGGCAACTACAACTACGCTTAAAAGTACGCTTGAGCCAGCCAACTTCCCCACCTAGCATACGCCAGACGGAATAGCAGTATCCTCGCCATTTGTGATTTTCAGTTAGCCCACTAAGGCCAGCGACCATCACTTTTTTTTTTGCAAATGTAGCCGCAAAAATACAGAAAACAACCTTGAAGTCAATGAATGATCCGTGACGCGTGCGTTTACTGTCCCATCGTTGATTGCGCCATTTTTTCTTTTCCCGGAGTATGTTGTTGTCCGATATCTTTTCTGCTTTTTCTTCAGATCTATTGCTGGTAATGAGCGGGGGTGGAGGAGTTGGCGTTTCTCAGGTTTGTTCACCTGCAAGTTAAGTAGGTAAAAAGGATTAAAAGGAAGCGGACGGAGGGAGCAGAAGATAGCGCGAGACAGCAACGAAGATGAAGCAGGCTATGGCGCCGGAGAACGCAGAGAATTTATGTCAAACCTACGTGCTGCTTCAAATTTCAGTGATAGAGTCCATGTTGTTAGCTTTCGAAAGATTCCAGGTTTCTAAGCACCATTTGATGCGCTATCCCCGCAGCCCCACTAGCGCAACTTGACAACAGCGAGAGCGATTACCACTTGCCGAGCCGCTTAACATTGCATCAGCTTTGTTTCCTCCAAGTATGGCTATTTTTGCAGATGTTTTTCTCCTTCAAGTATTTTTTTATTTCCTCGTTTGTACTTCTTTCTGTGTGTTTTTTACCTCTGTAACCTTTCGTGGTTGTCCATAGTACTTTGCTGGCGAGTTCGAATCTGTTAAACCCCTCCACTTCTCTTTCCCTTAGACAAAGACCAGGAGAACTTTAAAATGAAGGTGTCCTCATTCTCCCTCGTGAAGTCAGTCGTGGAAACGGGCAGGGAACCGGGAGGTGAGGGACTCAGACTCAAGGCAAGTGTGAACACGCAAGGATGCCAAAAATAAAAGACTTGCTGATGCAAATTGCCACCGCAATGCCGTTCACCCGAAAGAAAAATGATGTATATATTTACCTTTTGCCTTCACACAGAGAATCATATGCGTCCAGTGGGACTTTGTTTTTTATGCGTATCGTTTCTGCTATAGCACGGTTGGCATTATTAATGTACTGCTCAATGTGAGCGCTTTCCGTAACCCGTAGATACTTGCTATCGTGAAGTTGGTCTAATCTCGTGGCTTGCTGCAAGTCTCAACAGCATGGCCTCCAAACTCCAACCTTTCCGTCGAGTCTTAATAAGTGGCGTTATGTGTTGAAAACAGAGCAAAGGCTACAAGGGCTTTGGTAAGCAGGGAGGCAAACAGTTTCGGACTTCCCCACTTAGTGGGTACGAGGCGTTGATACCTCAGTGTGGCCGGCATCATCAACGATTTTCCGGATGGACCATCCGGAGAGGACTTTTAGCTTCACCACGAGGGCTGCAAGACCCTGGCACCACGTTGAGGTAGTCCTTACCATCAGGGGACCAGAAGGAAGACAGACACAGTGGTTTTTTTTTCCTGCGTCATTTCTTTCCTTTTTTCCTCCGTCTGTGTTTCGCGCGCGTTCGTCATGCGCAAACGCGCTTGGAGGTTTCTATCGGTCTTTTTTTTTGCTTTCTTTTTTCATGGAAAGTGGAGTTGAGAAGTTGGGGTGTAATTAGGTTTGATTCTCTTTTGTGGTCTGCCAAACAATTTAGTCGAACACTCTCCTCAAGGAGAAGTTCGCAACTGCGCAGGTTGAGAAAACCAAGGCCGCCCCACGGCTAGCGTCTGCTTATGGGTAATCCTGCTACGCCTTAGGCTCTTTTATCTTCCCTCTGCTATTTTTCTCCCTTCTCATTTCAGTTAACCTGCTTGGCTGAAAAAAGAAGAACAGAAAACAGTGTAGCGCACGTTTCGAGGTTGCAGAATAACCTCCGGATGTCGATGCTTTTCAAGCTGCGTTTGCTAATTAACGCACCAGAGAGTAGTCATGAAAACAAGAGTCCTCTTTGCTACCCACCGCAATTTGCTTTCGTGTGAAACACTCTTTGGCGTGCTGCTTTTCTGCTAAGGGCGCTGGTAGAAGAGCATGGGGAGGCTCATCTTTGCACGATTCTAGTCTTAAGTTTTTTTTTTCGTCGGGAAGCTAGCTAATTGTATCTTACGGAATGCCGCCGCGTGACCGATTGCGTCCTCTCCCCACTATTTCTTCTTCGCAGCGTAAAGTAGCAACGTGTGAAAAGTTGCGGATTGTCCGCTGTGCTAGCATTGAAACCAGCGGATGCTGCTGGACAGGTGTTTCTGCCTTTCGATAACTTTTAAAGAAGAGAAAGTGCTTACCGGAAGTGCTTTGTGAACTGGAAAAGCTCAGCAAAAGCTAGCAAAATGATTCTCGGTGCTTTTGCGAGGCTTGCAGCTGCGATGGCCAATCGGTTGAGAATCCATTTTTTTTTTTAGCTTTTTTGATCCAGTATGCGTAACACCTTTCTGGGTCGGTTTGCGCGGGGCGTTTCAACGGCTCTATTTTTATCTTTGGCTAGCGTCGCCGTGCCAGTTTTCACTACTCATCTGCGCGTCTCTTTTTGGTAGTGCTCTGCTTTCTGTTTGTTCCTATTGCGTCTTTCGTTCGAAGGCTGGATTGGTGTGCTCGGGAAGCTTGAGCTGCAATTCTGCCGGGTTTTCTGTTAGTCAGAATGCCCCATCAGGTGGCTGGGGTGGGAGAAGGGGAGGCGGGTTGAGTTGGGCGTCATAAAACTACCTGGGTGGGGTTTGGCAGCCACTGTGTCATTTTCGGAATACCATTCTCGGCGGTTGCTAAAGGGAAAGGTGTTTCGCCCTTTTGGGAGGGTCGAGGACAACNGAGAGGGCAAGGGAAACGTTTTTTTTCGCATTTTGTCAAAATCAATCTGGCGATGAGGCGTTCGCGCCGAGCACTTTTTTTTCTTTCGCGCTTTAATTAAAAAAAGAATATGTGTGAACAGTTTACGAAAAAAAATATCAACCTTACCCGTGGCTCACCTGATGGTCAGGCGTTCAGCTGTTCATGTGCGGCATCGTCGCCGAGGAGGGCGAGCAGAATGGAGGGGTCCACAAACCACGGAATAAAGAGGCGCCCGCCATCTCGCACGTCGCATCGCGCCGGCGAGACAATGATCGTCAGCCCGATGTCGTCTGGCGTGGCGACGCCGCCGGCACGCTCGCCGCGCACCTGCCGCTCCAGCACCCCACGCACGGCGAGCGCCTGGACAAACACCTTCACAAAAGAGAGAAAATTTGCCAACGGCAGCGCCGGGTCACGACTGACGTAGCCGACGCCTGCCTTGCTCAGGATTTCGCTCGTTTCGCGGTTGAGCGACGACTGCGCCACGACCTCCTCCAACCACTCGTAAAAGCGATTTGTGTCCTCCAGCTCGTGTGCGGTGATCACGACGTTGTCGCACCCATCGGCACCGCTGCTCACCCATCCCGCCAGAACGCTCGTTGCGCCGTCCGCCGACGGTGCGTGGTACTCCGGCGACGCGGGGTCGTACGGGAAGCACTCGTAGAAGACGTTGATCGGGTTCATGGTGGGTGCGTGCTGCGCGATGTACTCGCGGTGCGCGTGGAGGTGCTTCCACAGCGCGTGCTCGCGCTTCGCCTCCATGTTGCAGATGCGCGGAAAGCAGTGGATGGGGCCACGGTAGCGGTACGGCGGATTGCCGTCGAGCTCGGCCAGCTCCGCTTCCGGAGCGGGGAGGGCGATGAACTCTTCCTTGAGCGTGGTCTCGCGCAGCGGGAGGAGGTCGAAGAGGATGCGCTTGGACTCGTTGCTCGCCTGGACGACCTGCTTCAGCACGCGTCGCAGACGCAGCAGGAAGGCGCGCAGGTCCTTGGTGAGCGCGACGGAGACGGAGAAGTACAGCGTCTCCGCTGTGGAGCAGGTCAGGTGGCGACCCACCGTGAAGGCGGGCGAGGTGGTCGTGCGGCGCTGCTGATCCGGCGCTCCCTCCCCACAAGGCGGAGCGGAAGCCGACGGCGCCGCCTCTGCCAGCTCCTCCGCGTCCTTCACCAAGTCCGCGGTTTCGTCAACCTTCCACGTGAGGACGGTGTTGCCGCGTATCGTCGGACGCGCCAGGGCCGCAAGACGGCGGCACTGCGCGATCAGCATCGGCAGCTCGAGCAGCGCCGCGGCGTCGTCGTCCTGAACGCTGAGGGGTGAGAGCGCCGTCTCGTGCAGCCGCATCGCGTCCACGACGGCGTCGGTGACGGCGAAGTCGGTGGCGGGGTCGAAGTGGCAGCAGAGGTCGCTGGCAAGTCGCTGCAGAGTGCGCAGCACCATCTCGGTGGCGGCGCGGGGCTCCGCGAGGTGCGGCATCACCGACAGGTGGGCGTCCGATTGCCGACTCGCCTCCTCGTCCTGCAGTCCCAGCATGCCGGAGAGCAGCCGATTGACGTCGACGATCGCAAGCTCCACCTTGAGCCGCTGGAAGCTGGCGGCCTCCCACTTACCAAGCTTGGCGGTGATGTCGGCGATGCTGTCCGCAGGGTAGACGACGCACTTCAGCTCGCTCGTCACCTGAATGTCGGACGGCCGCGACACGCCACACGTGCTGCTGCTGCTGCTGCGTGCCATTGCCTCGTCGTCCTGCGCACCGTCGCGCCGCGACCGCAGCTCGCTCTCCGGGAGGTCGAAAATGAGGGCTCCCATCAGGACGAGCGGCTTCATTGACATGTCCTCGATGCGCTGCGCACTCTGCGGCCGCGAACCTGTGCCGATGCCCTGCACGACGGCCGCCGTCCGGTTGTCGAGGTGCTTGCGACGGTTCTTCACGACGCGGCGAACAAGAATGGGGAGGTTTTGGGCGAAGCGCATCACACAGGCGGACATTGACTCAACGTAGCGCGCGTGAAAGAAGGCGACGGCCTCGAAGAGGGCCGCTGAGTGGCTGCCGCACAGCACCGCGGGGAGGTCGGCGCAGAAGGTGTACACCCGCCGCATCGCGACGGCCTCGCGCTGGCACACGGAGGAGACGTCCTCCAGCGTCGGCGTGGCGAAGGTGCTGGCGCTGGTAGCGGACGGCGCTGCGGCCTCGCTCAGCTGCTGGTGCGCGCGGTACGCCAGCATCGCCTGCCGCAGCGACTCGATCGCCGCCTGCGGGTCGTAGAGCGCGTCGTCGGAGAAGCCCTTCTCATTGTCCGCCGCCGGCAGCCCACCGGCGCCGCCGCGCTGCAGCTCGAGTGCCTTCAGCGCGGTGCGGAAAGCCTCCGAGAGAGTGCGGAAGTTCTCGTTGGCGTTCGGGTCGTTGGGGTGCAGGTCGGGGTGGCACTGCAGCGTTTGTTGGATGTACGCCTTCTTGATCGACGCCGGGGTGAGGTCGGCCGCCGGGGAGAGGGCGAGGATGCGCAGTGCCTGCCGCGGCGAGAGCACGCGCCACAACTTGCTGAGCCGGAGCATGGAAGGGAAGTTTGCCCGGGACTGGGAGTTCGGTGAGATGCGCGCAGCACTTGACAGCTACCCAGTGGAAAGACCAAGAGCCGCGCCAGCGCAAGAGAGAAAGTTGAAAAAGACGCTCGCTCGCTCGCAAGGCTTGTAGAGAAGTCTTCGACTTCACAGTCAAACTGTTACCAAAGAAGAGAAAAAAAAAAGGACTGGAAGAAAGAAAAAGGAAATCAGAGGAGGGTAAGAAAGGATGTAGGAGGCGGTTAGGGATTGGAAGAGCAGAAAGGGTACAAAATCAGAGCGGTTGGAGGGCAGAACCGTTCCTGCCCCGCTGCCAACAATCGCACATACACACATTTCACTAAAGTCACTGTTACCAACGACTATTGGGTGTCCATCTCTTCGAGCAGAAACTCCTTATTGTTACTTGATTAAGGCGATAATAATACAGCGATGAAGGCACGACAGCAACAAAGCAAGAAGAAAGCACGTAACAGTGGAAAAAAAAAAGGACAAGACGATCTCTTCATCTGGCCTCGATTTACGAATAAGAAAAAGGAGTAAATGCAGGAACTTCACTCGTCGTCACCCTCCTCGTCTTCTCCAACCGCTTCCTTTTCATCAGAGGGAGTCCGTGAGAAGTCGCGTGGGCGGCGGGAACGCGGCTCGGCCGTTGCGCTCGTCGCCTCCCCGCTCCGCAGCGGCGTTGCCGTGCCAAAGAAGAGGCGGCTGGAGGTGAAGGCGTTCTCCAGCCCCGTGTACTCACGCAGGTTCGTCTGCAGCGTTGACGACGTCAGGTGCAGGTTGTCAAAGTCGCTCGACCCGCTCGCCGTGGCGGAGCTCAGCGCCGCGTGCACCGACTCGAGCGTCTGCCGGTACTGCGCCTTCTTCCCTTCAAACCAGTGCAGGGACTCGAAGTCGTCGTACACGCCGAAGAGGACGAGCAGAAACGTGGTGCCCACGGCAAAGCCGTCATCCGAGAAGACGCCTTCGTCCTTGTGCTTCTTCAGCAGCTTCTCCTTCTCCTGGATGGCGTAGGCGACGTGCAGGTTGGCCAGCGCGGGGACGAGGAGGTACAGGAGGTGCAGGTGGGCGTGGCGCTCTGCGGAAGAGCGGCGCAGCCGGCGCCAGATCGCGTCCAGCAGCAGCGGGAAGTACTCCGACCCCTCGGACAGTTGGTCCAGCATGCTGTGCGTGATGTGGTCGAGGTTGGTGACCGCCGCCGCCGTGCTACGCCGCAGCGACTGGCGAGCGTCGTTGTCGCGTCCCTCCGCGCCGTCTTCGTCTTCTTCCTCCTCCTCTTCCTCTTCCTCATCAGAAGCGGAGGTAGCAGACTTTCGCTGCGGCGCCGTTTCTACGTACGCGCTCAGTCGTGCAGGCGGTACTGCGGTCGGACCGGCCAGCGGGGGTAGTGGCACGAAGCGCGCGCCTTCCGCGACGGCGCGGAGACCGCCGCTGCGCATCATTCGCATGAAGCCCAGTGCGTTGCCCATCTCGCCAATCAGCTGGCGGGCCTTCTCCAAAAACGAGAAGCCGTCCTCAGCGACACCGAGGCGGTCCATCTCGCGTATGAGCTGCTCCGCCTGCTCAGTCGGGTATTTGACCGCCTGGTGCTCCTTCTTGCGCTGCCGCACCAGCCGCGCGTCTTTGAGCAGGCGGGAGCGGACGTAGTCGTCCTGCAGGAAGTGGGAGAGGACGGCCATCTTCCGCAGCAGGCACTTGTACACGTAGTTGACGGCGGTGTTCATGACGCCGGTCCCGTGCGTACGGATGGAGTTGGCGATGTGGCGCGTGTTGAGCGTGTGCAGGTGCTTCGACGACGTCAGCGCCGGCCGCTGAATGAAGACCTGCTCGTTGAGGTTGTACGTGTAGTAGGCGATAAACTGATGGATGTTCTCCGTGATGACCAGCACGTCAAGGCCCTGATCGAGGATGCACCCGGGCAGGTGCCCGTCCGCGATGCGGAGGTGAAAGGTGCGGCGGGCCAGGTTGCGCATCTCCTCGTAGGTCCGCCAGTCGTTCGGGGTGAGGGCGTTGAGGTTGTAGAACTGCGTGCTCAGGTAGTGCTCGAGCTGCGCCGCGAGGTGCACCCAGGAGTGCAGGAGGCGGAAGGGCGGGAGGAGAGTGAAGCGGGTGAGATCGCGGCCGGGCGGGTCGACGGAGGGCCGCAGCACGCGGTAGGGCTGGCCCAGCACCACGTCGTGCGTGCGCAGGCGCAGCTGGTTCTCCACCTCGGCGCAGAGCGGCTGCACCACCTCGTGGTGCAGGCAGTCGTGCAAAAATTCGGCGTAGTCAACGAGGAGGGAGTCGGCGGCGTCATCGACGTGCTGCGCCGACATCACCAGCGCGCGGCATCCGGCCAGCGCGGCGACGACGGTCGGCAGCGACGGCGCGAGCAGCGTGTTGTCGTAGCAGTGGCGGAAGAAGAGGGGGTAGAGCGACTCGCGGAAGAAGTACAGGAAGGACGCGCTCGTCACCTCCGGCACAGTCTGCTGGTAGCCGACGATGTTGCGCAGCTGGGCCAGCGCGATGAAGACGTCGTCCCGCTCCTGCTCCGTCGCCGTCGTCGGCGGCGCGTTGGTGTTCAGCTGCTCGCGGTTCAGCGCGATGTCCAGCAGCAGGGCGAGGCACACCAGCACGTCAGCCGTGAGGGGCCGGCGCAGCAGATGCAGTGCGCACTGCAGGGCGATGACTTGGTCCACCGGGGCCGCCGCCTTCTCGTCTTTGCCGCTCAGCTCCGCGCAGGCGCGCGTGTGCAGGTTGAAGAGGTGCTTTTCCAGTGCGTACACAATGGACTGCACGAGTGCCTCATGCGAGCAGGCGAGGATGCCCATCTTGCTGTCGTACGCCTCCGCAATGCGCTGCAGCAGCAGCACCCCGCGCAGCACCCCGGACACCATCGACGTCGACAGGGCACGCTCGGCGTGGTGGTGGAGAAAGAGCAGCTCCCTGAGGCCGCTCTGAATCGTGCGGGCCAGCAGCATGCCTTGCTGGATGAGCAGCACGAGCCGCTGCACAAACTGCCGACACACCGGCGCGTCCAACGGGAGTGCGCTCTGCATGTCCACCGCCGCCCACCGCTCCACCTGCGACGACCACTGCGCCACGCGCGCGGCGAAGCTCGCACCGGCGGCCTGGCACGCAGCCACGACGCTTTCCCGGATGCGCGCACCCACGCTGGCCTTCCCCACGACGGCGGCGACGTCGGCTGGGAAGCCGCGCTGCCACCACAGCAGCGGGCACAGCGCGTACAGGCCGTGCAGCGGGATGAGGGGAAGCAGGGACTGCCACGCAACGACTTGCTTGCTGAGAACCTGCAGCCGCGTGGCCACCATCTTCGTCACCGTCGACGCCGTGACCGAGACCGGAGCTGCGGGGCCGCCGCGCGCCGGTGCGGGCGGGGTGGTGAAGAGCGCCGCAAACAAAGCAGTGAGACCGCCGATGGCGGCGAAGGCGGCTCTGTCGCTAGCGGGCTTGCCTGACTGGAGGGCGGCCTCGAAGCTGTTGCAGCGGGTGGTCAGGACGGCGCCCCACTCTGCACACAACATCTTGTTCTCGCGGAACGGCGGCGGGGGCGGGAAGGCGGTGCCGGACGAGGCGTTGGCGCCTGCCGGTTTCTGCGGCGGTGTCACGGCTGCACGCAGCAGGCGGTCAAAGGGCTGCCCAACGACGGCGGCGAGCAGGCGACGGCGCAGCAGGTCTTGCTCGAGAGAGTGCAGCAGCAGCCGCAGCAGCTCGTCGTCGTCGTCGGCGACGCCACTTCCCCTGCCGCCCTCCTCCTCCGCCTCCATTGTCTGCTGCGCCAGCATGCGCTGCATCACCTCAATCCCGTCCTGCAGACTTGTGTTCTGCTGAAGCAGCTCATCGAGCCACACCACCACACTAAGCAGGTCGCCCAGGCAGTCCCAGCACGACGTCAGCCGCACCGCCTGTAGCCGGGAGCTCGGATGCTTGCTCGTCGTCTGGTCTTGGTAGATGCAGGCGAGCTGGCAGACAACGTTGGCGACCACCGCTTGCACGCGCTGTCGCCACAGCCACACGCGCTGCAGCAGATCCAGTAGACTGCCTGTGTGGTGCAACAGCTGTTCCTCCTTCAGCGCCTCCTCCTCCTCCGGCGACACCGCATCTGCCCCGCCACCGCGCGTTGTGTTAAAAGGGCCAGACCCGCCCTCCGCGCTGCGGTGGGCGTCCGCGGCCGCACTCGTCGCCTGACGTGAGCCCAGCGGGGAGGGCGGGGAGGAGGCCGCGGTGGTGCGGTAGCAGTTGCCGTTGTCGTCCCCCACCAGAGCCAGCGGGGGCAGGAAGCAGCGGCGGCCCTCGTCGGCCAGCGCCTGCATCTCCGCGTTGAGGGCTGCCAGGGCGACCGAGACGCGGAACAGCAGCGGGTCCGCGGTCATCGCGGCAGCGCCCATGAGGTCCGCCATGGAGGTCTGCTGCAGCTGCCGGCGCTGCCGCGGCTGGTGGTGCGGGCCGACGGCGGCGTGCCTGGCGGCGTCGCCCAGCTGCAGCGTGACGGCGTCGTGCGGACGGCTCCAGCATGTGGCGTCGGTCGGGTGGTTGAAGTGCTGCTGGGCTTCGAAGAGCTGCTGCTCGTGCCGCTCTACAAAAGAGGCAAGACGGGAGCGGAGCGCGAGCGCCTCTTCTCGCCGCACCTGGGTGCTGTAGTAGTCCATGCTGCTACTTACGAGCTCGCTTCTTCACGCACACCCACAACGAGGGACAAACAAAAAGCAAGGAGGGAAATCCTAACAATAAAAAAGGGTTATCCGCTGTACGACCTTTTCCCTTTGCACACATAGAGAAAGAGTTGATAGGGTGGAAAGAACGATAGGAGAAAAAACAGGGATCTGAGCATCAGCAAGGCAAAGATAGCTTTAGCAACTACATTTTTGCCACCGCCTCCGCTCACACCGGCAATTGCATCAATGACTTCTGCACACAAGGGTTACAAACACACACGAACACACGCTTACACTTCGGAGAACGTGGCGTTTGCGATCAAACCCAAATGAACACCTGACTAGCAAATGAATACTCACACATCTCACGGCAACCGCAACACGCGCGCGTTCACCTTGGCATTTTTCTTCTGCACGAATTGTTTTTTTTTTTACTTAACTAAAACCGCATTGGTTGATACAGAATTTACCGCGCACATTTAATCCTACACCACCATCGTCGTCAATAAAAAAAAAACCCCTCTCCGGAATGCGCTCTTAAACACGCTTTGAGGACAGCTATGGTAGGCACATGGAAGAGCCGCAATTCGATGGCCAAATCAACAATCCGCAACAACAATAACAACAATACACACATTCGCACGACGACAACTCAACGAGCAACAGCACACCAAAAGATTCTAACCAGAAGAGGAGATGAGGGATGAACAGTGCTGACGTCCACTGCTTTTGTCTCAATCCTTCTTGTTGTGATGAGTGTAGATGTTGTTCTCAAATACGCGGATGTTCTTTTTGTTGCAGTGGCAGGTGACGATGTCCAGCCCCTCCATCAAAAACCGCCACCCCACAAGCTGCGGGGACTCGTCGGCCAAGGCCACGTGCTTCCGTCCGGTGAGGTCGTCGCGAGTAATGACCTTCGCCGCATCCGCAGCCCCGTCGCGCGCCACCTTCTCCCGCTGCTCATTCGTCAACAAGCTGCGCAGCTCGATGCACGGCGGCACCGGCGTCAGCGTGTTGGTCGTGGAGCGTTGCATGCGGTCGGTTTCAGCAAACAAGCGCGCCGGCACATCACGAATCTCCGCCACGGACGCGATCCGGTACATCCGCTTCTCCGAGGTGTTCAGCAGCCGGTTGCCCGTCGTCATGTACCCTCGCACCCGCTGTTTCTGCACGGAGTGCCCGCGCGACTGAGAGAGGTGCTGCCACATCGCGGTGGCCTTGGCGGCGAAGTAGACGCGGCAGTAGTGGCAGTAGAAGAGGACGAAGTTGCGGGGCTGGTAGAGGTTGCTGATCTGCAGCGTGTAGAAGATGTCCTCCAGCCACCGCGGGCGGGGCGGGATGAGGCAGAAGTGCGGCGTGGCCGTCATGTTCTGTGGCTTGAAGGGCGTCAGGCGCTCCAGCGACGACTCGCGACTACCGCGGCGGCGCTGCCGGCTGCGGTGCGTCGACGACGACGGCGAGCGCGAGTCGACCGAGCTGGCGCGGCTGCGCTTGTGCGCCGTCGAGTGCGGCTCGTCCGACGTGCTCTCGGGCGGGCCCGCGTAGGAGTGCACGGGGATATGCGGCATCTCTGACCGGAGAAGGTGGGCATCGAGTGGGGCCACCACCGGCTGCTGCTGTGGAGGCGGTGAGGGTGGCGGCGGCTCTGCGTAGACGACAGGCGCCGGCGGCGGAGAGACGTGCGGAGCCGCCACCGCCGGCGGCGCTGCGGGGGTCAGCGCGGGCACCGTCGCCGCCGGCGGTGGCGGGACGGCCGGAGTCAGCTGAAGGGGGTAGCCGATGCGCCGAATGTGGTCGAGGACGTAGATGGTGCCCTGCGCGGTGGCCTGCAGCGTGCACCCCGGCGGGCACTGCGCCTCTGGCATCTCCCCCACCAGGGTGAGGTAGAGGGCGTTGCAGGCCAAATCTACGCCCGGTATTGCTGAGCCATCGAGGGTCGAAGCAAGCATTGTGAAGCGACACGCTAGTGTGCTGGGCTGTTGTAAACCTGCAGATTACGTCACCACTGCAAGCACAGGTGCTATGTTTTTTTTTTTTTTTGTAAATTAATCAGATTTGGTTAAGAGCTCATTCCTTGAACGCACAGATTTGAAGCAGTAGTTCGGAATGCGGAGACCATGGGAACAAAAAGGACGACAGTAACGTACGAGCAAGGACAAACTACCAATACACCAATCGACGTACAAAACACGATGATTCAAATAAAGGCATAATAACGACATCAACGGCTGATAATTGGGATGGCTTCTCAATTGCGGTTGCGCAAGGGGGAGAGACACCGAGAGAGAGAGAGAGAGAGCCACCACCTGGACACTTCAGTAGCGTGAGAAAGTGCCCAGTGCTGCCAGACATCCACCAAGTCCTGCCTGGAAATTTAATTCTTCTTTTTTCAAAATTGCTTTCAACCTATGTTCATTATTTCTCCAGCCGAGTCTAAAGCGTTTTGCTATGTAAGCTTTTCAATTTGAGACACGGTTTTCGCTTGAAAAAGGTCCAGAAACTTCTAACGTGACGCCTGTAATTCGAGGGGTTGTCCGCATAAAAAACAAAAAACAAAGACGAATACCACCTACAAAACGATTTCGCCACCTTGAATTCCTTGGACAGACATTAACAAATTTGTCCTAAACATTGTGTGTTCTTATGAGCACCCAGTTGCTTCTATTTGGAAAAAAGAAATTGGAAATTAAACTTTTCGTCACGACCATGTCAGAGCAGTACCACTAATAGTGCTCGACCTTTTTTTTTTCTTGCCGCCATCACGCACCGCGGCGACAGTTACGCAAAAAAAGCGAAATTGTCGGTTGATCAATACAAAGAAATGAAATTAAAATTTAAAATAAAACACTGTTTTATGTTTGTGTCGGTATTACACCGCTTCTCATGTAAAAAAAAAAAAGCAACAAGCACTTAGAAAAGGACAGACTGGCACTTCTCAAACACTCTCACTGATAGACACAGCACACAACTTTGAATGCGCCGTAGAGCGAGGAGGAGAGCGTTTGAGAACAAAAATCAATCAAATCCTCAATTGTTTAGTAAAGGTGAGAAATAAATAAAGCACTTTATTGAAAGCTGCGCAGACCTTTCATCGCTTCGGCTCCTTGCGAGTGTCTTCTTTCCACAAAGCCACCCCTTTCCCAAACGGCTTATGGACACCTCTTCTAACCCATCACACAGCTGCACCAGAAGTATTGCGCACTAAAGCAGCTGGCGGCGCTTAGTGCTTGGCCGCGTTGTCCTCCTCCTCCTCCTTCGGCGGGCGGGTCCA